>PVKU01004858.1:0-81539 GCA_004027475.1 Anoura caudifer | reverse complement strand
GGGGGAATTCCTTCCTTATCCCTGTCTTGGCCTTTACATTTTTCTGTTGTATCTGAGGGTGCAACCTTGAGAGTGATGGTCTTCCCGGTAAGGCAGGGGTGTCAAACTCATTTTCACTGGGGGCCGCATCAGCCTTGTGGTTGCCTTCAAAGGGCCAAATGAAATATCAACTCCTAATAGTTAAGGAGTAAGTTACATTTACACAGTCCTAAAATTACATTCAGCCCTTTGAAAGCAACTGCGAGGCTGATGTGCCCCCATGAAAATGAGTTTGACACCCTTGCCGTAAGGATTGTCACAAAAATCTGCATTTCGGCAGCAATTTCACCACAGATGGCAGATCAGAAAGGAAGTTCATGTCCTTTAAACCATCAAGGGTGCTAGGAAAAAACAACCTTGGACTTTGCTGTGATGGGCTGGCTCTTCTCTGGTTTTTAGAATCCAGTAGGACATAAGAGCAACTCCAAGCAAGCAAAGGCAAGGTGGAGCATGCAATAGCTAGTAAACGTTACCTTTCCTATTGTGAGTGGCCTGAGGGCGCCTCTGGTCAAAGCCAGTTGGAAAGGCTCTGGGCTGCCACGTACAGGTTTCACCTGCAGGGGGTTTAGGGCTTTTTTGTTGTTGTTATTGTATTAAGAGTAATAATAATAACATCCATTTGTGGAACACTCATTACATACCAGGCATTATATTACTTGCTTGTTGTCTTATTTAATTCTCTCATGCCCTCTTAGGTGTAAAACACTAATGTTAGTAACCCCTGTTTTACAAAGCAGGAAATTGATGTTCAGAGATGTTAATTTATGGAAAGTCAGTCACATAGCTTGTTAGTGCTACTCCCCAGATAGTATAACGGGGAATTATAAAAAGTTGAATTAACTAAAATCTGGCATTCATTATATCAGCTAAAAACAGCAGACACTTAATATTGTACTTGCAAATACACCTGTGCCCCCCACCCTCCCGTCTTCTGTAGACATTTTACAGGGTTTTCCTTACAGGAGTTGTCCCTGGCCCCCGCCTGTGGCCCCTCTGTTGTGTAAGTGCAGTGTCGGCCGGGCACAGAGCTACCCAAGGTGCAGCCCAGCTTCTGGATGAACTTGTTATTCATGGTAGAGCTTCTCTGGGAAGCTCTTTATGAGACTGCCCTTCTCGGTGGACATGATGGCTTGTATCCATGGCTATATTAGCTTCTAAATAATTCACTGGGCCCCAGGAGGTTGATGGAACTTGTCACGTTCCAAGTATAGGCCCTGGTTTTGTAGATAGGATGAGGGCAGCTTATACAGAACTTTTAAAAAGACCACTTTTCAAAGCAAACATGCTTGTAAAATATGCTGTTAACATTAATGAAAATTGAGACGTCCGGCCAAGATGGAGGTGAAGGTAGACACACTGTGCCTCCTCGCACAACCAAAATTAAGGAAAACAAAAATTTAGAAACAAACAAAAAAACCCAACCAGATCTGACAAAATTGAACTGTACGAAAGTCCGACAACCATTTATCTAGGCTGGTAAGAGGGGCAGAGTCAGCGCCTGTCAGAGAGGGGTCTCGGCAGGAAAAAGCGGTGGCTGGTAGACCTGAGCCCGCAGGTGGCAGCTGGCAGACCCCAGGTGCAGGGTGGCAATGGGCAGATCCAGTGAGGCGCACAAGGCGGCTGGCTGACAGCGGTCACACATTCGCCCGCAGATAAAGCAGGCGAAACTGGTGAGTGAGACAGACCACTCAACCCAGGGCCCCAGTGGTGGGAAATAAAGCCTCAAAACACCAATTGAAAACACCTGTGGGGCTGAGGTGCCAGGAGAGACACCCACCCTCAAAGAAGAGTTTGTTGGAGAGACCCACAGGGTCCTGGAACGTATGCAAGGCCACCTACCCGAGAACCAGCACCAGAAGGACCCAATTTGCTTGTGGGAAGTGGCGGAAGGGACTGAAATCTGAGAGAGAGTGGAGCAAGCGCCATTGTTCCCTCTCTGACCCTTCCCCCAAATACAGCATCACAACCCAGTGACTGGGTTGTCCCGCCCTGATGAACACCTAAGGCTCCGTCCCTCATACGTAACAGGCGCAACCAGACCCCCCCACCCCCCCCCCGCAAAAAAAAAAAAGAAATGGCCCAAGTGGAAGAAGAGATCAAAGCCCCAGAGCAAATAAATCTAAGCAGCCAAGAGATAGCCAACCTACCAGATGCACAGTTCAAAGCACTGGTGATCAGTATGCTCACAGAATTGGTTGATTTTAGTTGCAAGTTAGATGAAAAAATGAAGGCTACACTAAGTGAAATGAAGGAAAATGCCCAGGGAACCAATAGTGATGGGAGGAAAACTGGAACTCAAATCAATGATTTGGAACAGAAGGAAGAAAGAAACAACCAAACAGAAAGGAATGAAGACACAATCAAAAAAATGAGGAGAGGCTTAGGAACCTCCAGGACATCTTTAAACATTCCAACATTATAGGGGTACCAGAAGGGGAAGAGGAAGAGCAACAAGTGGAAAAGTTATCTGAACAAATATGAAGGAGAACTTCCCTAATCTGGCAAAGGAAATAGACTTCCAGGAAATCTAGGAAGCTCAGAGAGTCCCAAAGAAGTTGGACCAAGGAGGAACACACCAAGGCACATCATAATTACATTACCCAAGATTCAAATGAAGGAGAGAATTCTAGAAGCAGCAAGGGATAAGGGCACAGTCACCTACAAAGGAGTTCCCATCAGACTGTCAGCTGATTTCTCAAAAGAGACCTTACAGGCAAGAAGGGACTGGAAAGAGGTATTCCAAGTCATGAAAGTCAAGGACCTACATCCAAGATTGCTCTATCCAGCAAAGCTGTCATTTAGAATGGAAGGGAAGATAAAGTGCTTCTCAGATAAGGTTAAGTTAAAGGAGTTCATCATCACCAAGCCCTTATTATATGAAATGTTAAAGGGACATATCTAGGAAAAAGAAGATAAAAAATATGAACAGTAAAAAGACAGCAAACTCACAGGTATTAACAACCTCACCTAAAACAAAAGCAAAGTAAGCAAACAAGTAGAACAGGAACAGAACCAGAGAAATGGAGATCACATGGAGGGTTAGCAACAGGGGAGTGGGAGGGGGAGTTACAGAGAATAAGTAGCATAAATGGTAGGTAGAAAATAGACGGGGAGGTTAGGAATAGTATGGGAAATATAGAAGGTAAAGAACATACGACACATGGACATGAACTAAAGGGGGTAAATGTGGGTGGGAGGGGGGTGCAGGTTGGAGGGGAATGAAGTGGGGGAAATGGGACAACTGTAATAGCATAATCAATAAAATATATTAAAAATATTAATGAAAATCATTTGACTGTATACATACGCTACAGATTTTTTCCATAGTCCAGTTTTTTTTGGAAAAACTGTGCCCTGGTGGTCTCTCCTAGAATGTATTCAGTCCCCTGAAGACATTATTCTTGATCTTAAAAAAAACTGGATCATGTATTCCCTCTCACTCAAAAATTGATCCCTGGGTTTCCTTTTTAGTGTTGTAGCTCACTTTACACTACATCGAGTTTGTTTTCTGGTGAAAATCTGTAGTGATTTTTAAATTGTTTTTCTGAGACACAGCTGATAACTGAGAGCTTCTTATCCAGTGATAATGTGATTTATTTTTCTCTAAATGTCATATAGCTGCTCTCATTGAAGCCCATTTACAGGCAAATTTTGCAGTTCATTTGCTCTTCCAGATCATTTATAAATTTCATCCCCAGCCTGATCCATAGTGCGTAATCCAATGACAGAACCTCTTAGGCCAGAGAAATACTTAATTTAGTGTTTTAAAATGAGCTCTTTTATCCATGACAAAGCATTCCCCCATTCCTAGGCAGCTCAAAAGCCAAGTTTCCAATGCAAGGCTATTAAAAAGTGGAACTCTGAGTACATTCTGTCTCTTGTTCCCATGAACATTCACCCTCTCAAATAACCTCCATGCTATGTTAGTCAGCTTTATTGCCTCATAACAGAAACCGTGTTGTGCTTTCTTTGAGGAGTATGGCCCACTTCTGTTACTCACATTTCTCTAGCCAGCCTTTAATTCTGGAGGTCTCCTCTGGAGTGTGTATGGCTGAGTCTCACACATGCTCTGCTACTGGTCTTCTTGCTTCCACTTCCTCAATAAGATCCACGGCAGAGCGCAATGCTGTGGCATACCAGTTGCTGTGTGCACTCTCACCCCCGAGGTGCTTCATGCTGTCTGTCTTTCCCACCAGCTGTGTTTTGAGAAATCCTCTCATTGGTGATTGTGCTTCTGGTACTGCATTTGTGTTCTTACATGGCCCTGAAGTATTTCTTTTGTATGTAGGTGGTTGTTATGCCATTGCCCACTGAGCTCTTCCTTCGTTTGGGCAGTGGTTCTGCTCTAAGTAACCCTGTTAACTTTTCTATTTAGTCATGTAGATTTTCCTGCCTAAGAGAGTGCTTCATCTACAATATATATGATCTTTGGAGTTCTTTGTTCTGCTGGGCACCATTTATGACTTGTTCTCTCAGGGCAGGTTACTGCAAGTGCTGATTTTCATAGGTTTGCCTCCTCAAAAAGAGAAGACTGAATTACGTTAATATTAATATGTTTTTATCCAAGGCAGTGATTTCCAGGGAGCTGTTCTTTGGATGTGGCTTAGAGTGCATCTGGATAGCTTCAAGAGGGCTTGTTTTGTGGCTGTGATGTTTTCTCTCTCTCAAACCTATATGTAGCAGTACTCTCTTCTAAAGGTTCCCCTTTCGGGTGTTCTGTGCTATTGGGGAGAAATCTAGTCTTAGCCAAATAGAAGAAAGTGTGGGTGGATCTGAACAGCTTTTCACAGTGGGAATGCTAGTCTCCCTCCTCAAGCCGAGGTGGTGCCTTGTGCAGTTTGGTGGTGGTGGTGGTGGTATGGGGTTTCTAGGTGAGGGGAGGAGGTGGGGGGCACCTGGGTTAGTGGTGCTTAATGCCTGTTTGTCTACCATGCAGGCAGAGCAGGAAAGAACCAGCTGCAGCTTTGATTAACATGTACTGTAGATGGCACATATGTGTTAAGTTGAATCATACGGAATTGCAGTTTTGTTAGGTCAGACATGGTCAAATACCAGCAATTTCATATGGTTCAAATGAATAGTTTAATAAAGTACACACCCAGCAGTTCCAGGCTATTTTTCTTTGTAGGTGCTGTTCTTTTCCGGACAAATTAGGGCAGGTTTGGAGGGGAATGTCCAGGATGGCAAGGGTTCTCAGAAGGAGGGTAACATGGGTAATAATGAAAGGGACACCCAGAGATGTATTTCAGTCAGGAGCTTTGCAAGAATGTTACCCTGTTTTCACATCTGTCCAAGATTGCCGCGTGTCATCAGGCTTAGGCTTGTTGTGTGTTCTACCCTTCAGGAGAGGGACAAGGGGTAATAAGGAGATTTCCCCGTGTTGTTGACCAAGCTGTTCAGAGATGGAAGTCTCCCTTGAAGAGGCATCGGACTCTCTGGCATCCATTTGAGGTGTCCAGGAAAAGGCTGAATGGCAGGGGGGAAGGGCATGCATCAGGTGCATTTGTGTAGACGCGGTGGCAGAGAGGCAGGCCTGGGCAGGACAACTTTTAAGCTGCCTAATGACTGTTAGGGATTGTACTCAAATGGAAACTTGATTTAGGATACTGTTTTGATTTTTAAAAGAGAAACAGTATTTCCCTCCATGCTTAGAATATTTAAGAACCTAGTTCTTAGGTATACCTAAGGGTACCTGATTCTTGGTGTTAAGTACAACAAATAAGTTAAAACTAGTGATCAGGGTAGAGCTGTGTGGAAGATGAAGATGGGTGTGTACATGGAGTGTGAGGGGCTCCTGAAACTAATTCAAAACCTGCCCACATGGCTGTTTGAAAGTTGAGCTGACTTCATCTCTTTGGGCCCACACCACTACCACCACATCCAGTTTCCCAGGTGTATTTTTTGAGAGGGTTTATTTCCCACAGAGCCCTAAGGCTTGGCTGGCATGCAGAGGAACAACAGGTCTTAGAAATTTACCCTGGGAGTTGGTTACCTAGTTGTAACTCTGAAAATCTGAACATTTAGAAGGAGCATAATTGTGCTCCTTTTGTCAGCCTGTGGAGATGAGAGGGGCAGTGTTCCCTTTCATGTGACCCAGCGTGACCAGAGGTAACTCTCGGGTCTGTGTGTTCTGTGGGCTTATCTGGCTGGCAGCCTGGGATGGTCCTCCTCTTGCTCTGACTGTGGATCTGGCTCACTCTTCTGGATACCAACTTTGGTGGCCTCATGGGATTGCCTGTGGGCTGACAGTCCTGTCTTCTGCACTGAGGCACATGTGGAGTGTAGGAGGGAGGAACAAGCAATTGGGGGGTAGTCAGAGCTGGCCTTTGTCACTGGTTCTCTCCTTGTAAGGTCCTTCCTTGAGCTGCTCTTTCTTTTTGTTCTTCTGTTCCTCGGGATGTGACCTACTGTAACAACGCCTGGCCAGAGCAGCCCCTTTTCCAGTATTCTGTCATCCCCTGGAGGCCGTCAAAGGCTCTGTTCCCAGACTCATCACTTGCAAGTCAGTATAGGATCTGAGGTATCAAACTTGCTACTTTATCCACCACCTTTTTCATAGGTGTTCAGCGTTGCTGGCTTGCTCTTCTTAGGTATTGCTTATCCGTATTCACCTTTTAATACTAAAGTGAATATTCCCAAGGGCAAGTGAGGGAATTAAGCTCCTGAGACGACTCCTTCTGCTCTATCTAGTTTTCTCTCTGTTCTGTTGTATTAAAGTCATTTATACATTTGTGGTCGCGTGTGTTGTATGACACTGTGTGGTTGTGACCCCTCACCATGAAGGACTTGATAGTCAGTGAAGAGACCTGTAAATCATTAGTTTATGTCTGTCTGTGCACAAGGTGTCCTGGAGGAATGCAGGAAGGGGTGGTGTGGGGAAGGTATGGGTTCTCTGTCTGGAGAAGGGTGGGAAGGCCTCCCAGAAGACATAATGGTTATGTGGGTCTGCAGGGTGTGTAAGAGTGTGCAAGGCAGGGGCTGCAGTGGGCAGAGGATGAAATGGGCAGTCCAGGCAGAGACACCAACATGTCGGGGATTATCAGTGGGTCCAGATGATAAAATGAATGGTAGGAGGAGGTACGGTCATGAGAGACCTGGAGTTGAAGTTGACAGTTCACACCCTCTCCCTTTAGCTGGAGAGAGCCTCAGGAGGATTGATACCTTGCCTTAGAAGAGCTGTGTGCTTAGATCAGGGTTCTAGGAAGATGCTTGTGGAGTGACCTGGGAAGAGGATTGGTGATAAGCACTTTGAGGCTCTTGCCTCCTAACAGAGTAAAAACCTGTAGTGGCAGTGGAGGGAGCAGGCTTGAAAAGTGTCTGGGGAATGGTGTGATTGCAGGTGCCATGTGGGCAGTGATCTGAGTGTTACTGCCCCCCCCTCCCCCACCCCAGCTGGATGAGGGAGGGCTTTATCAGACTTAGAGCTCTCTCCTCCGGCTTATGGACCCTTGTGGGTACAGGGGCCCAAGGGGCGAAGGAGGTTGCTGCATTGAGGATGTTTTTGTCCTTCATCTTTGCATCCTCCTTGCTTAGCCTGAAGAAATTATGTTGAGAAGTAAGAGTTTCGAGCTTTAGAAAATCAATAGCTCTTTGTTTTCCATAATTACTACCAATTTTGAAAATGGTTTATAGTTTACAAGGTTTGTAAAATGCATTCTTAGTCCTTGTAATACTCAGATAATAGGTTTTCTTTTTTCATTTTGAAGATGAGGTAACAGACTTAGAGGGGCTCACTGAGGCACAGAGCTAGCAAGTGGCAGGGAATCTGTGTCTTCTGAATCCCGGGCCTATGCTCTGTTTCATGTTGTGCTCCTGTAACCATTCTGGGGTTCAGTGCTGAGTGCACCCTATTCTTTGGGCAGGGATGAATCCTACCTCTCAGCCCATGGAGATGTCATTCTGTGGCAGGGCCATGTGCCGAAGGCAAGCAGGTTTGGGGTTGATTGCACTGAGCTTAGGTCAGCAGCTCTGCTCTGGAAATATGACCTATACTGGGCAAGTCACTGGACCTACCTGGGGATGTTTTCTTCTATGTAAAATTGGTGGTGTCAGTCCTTCACAGGGTCAGGAGGAATCAGATAGATGCTTGGTCCATAACAGCACACTCCAGGCTGTGTGTCCCTCTTCCTCTGCTGTCCATCTCTCCCTCTGGCTCTGGAGTGTGTGTGAGTATGGTGTTAGGTGGATACTGTGCCCACTTTCCCTGCTTGGTCCAGGGAAGCAGCCTGTGGGTTGCTATGTTTCAAGGATTAGTTTTGCTAAATGTAGATTGCCTGGATGAGCTGTTGTTTATGGTTGTAACCAAAGTGTGCTCTTCCTGTGAAAAACTGTCTGAGGTGTTTTATTCCAGGACACAGGTTGAACATCACAGCAGAGAATGACTGCCGACGATTGCACTGTTCCCTGAGAGACTTGAGCTCCCTGCTGCAGGCCGTGGGCCGGCTGGCTGAGTACTTTATCGGAGACGTGTTTGCTGCACGGTTCAACGATGCACTCACAGTCGTGGAGAGGTAGGCTGACACTTAACAGCGTGGAGCCATTTCCTTTTCAGAGCTCAGTTGCACCTAGTGTGAGGGGCAGCATATGGCCAGCTAGCTTCTGCTTTGGCGCTAGGTAAACCAAGGCTCTGCGCATATACAGTTAATGTGGAGTGCTTACTTGATCTCTCTGAACTTCAAATTCCTCATCTGTAAAATGGAGTAGACAGTATCTTTAGGTTTATTGGGAGAATTGAACGAGATAAGGCATGTAGCACCAGGCCTAGCATGTAGCAGACAATGAATATAGTCTGTCATTTCATTGAAGATCATGTAATAGATATAAAGACAGGATTCGCCTCAGAAGAAACCAGGTGAGGTCAATCTTCATGTCTTTCCTTATAGGATAAAGAGGCATTAGAACTCCCTAGTAATTAACAAAAGGTAGGCAGTAGACACCATCCAAGTAGGCTGCCAGCTCTCAGAAGTGGAATTTTCCTCAGTCCTGTTACAGTAGGACTGTTTTTTCTAGTCCTGTTAGGGTCCTAAGCAGTTAAATCAGGGTAGCCTCCAAGCCTGACCTAAGAGGTCACTCCTAACCTCTTCACCACCAAGCTCCTTTCTTTACTTCTCCTTAGGTCCTCAACTGCGTTTGTTGAGAACCATTTTATACTACCTGGTCCTCCCCACCTCCCCACTCACAAACTCCTACACTTAAAAAGTCGTACCCTTAAAATATGGTACAGGTGGTTCTGGTTGTTTCATGGTAACTGGTGAGTTGAGTAGATCAAAGCTGGGTAGGGGTGGGTCCAGCCCAAAGTCAAGACACCTGAGGCTTTACTGGCCTGGTAGCCACATCATTGGAAACACCCTGAGCAGGAAATCAAGCCCACACCATGTTACTTGCATACCAGATTTTATTTCACTGTTACTCTTACCTTAAAAGCAGAGATAAGTAAGAATGTTAAATAAATCTTTAAAAGTCAGATTAATAGTAATAATAAAAGCAGCATACAGTAGGAAATTTTCAGAAGTGGTTTTTCACATTTTATTTCTTTCTGTACTTTGAGGGACAGGTGTTGTCACTTTCTCAGTGAGTGAAGTGTGGCCCAGAGAGGGTGAGTGACTTGATTCAGGTCATGCAGTTCATGAGAGTGGGTAAAGCACATGGACTTTAACCAGTTTCCTGAGTCCAAAAACCCTCTTTCTACACCACAGAGCTTCTACTTCCAGAATCCTCTTTCTTCTTCTTACATTAGGTCCATTTCCAGCGATGGTTAGCATGGATAGAACATGTCTTACTGTCTGAAATCCATATTTTTAAAATTTATACTTGAGCAATAATACCCACACATCAGTCATCTGAACTTCATAGTGGGGTGATATGTCACAGATCCCAAATGGTTATTTTAGTGGTCCTCTCATACATATCTTTCTGCACTGATTAGGTTTGTAGGCTCAGTACTAAAGATGCTCAGTTATTTTTTCTTCAGATTAAAATGAAGTGTGAGTGAAGGCTCCTTGTTATGCCTACACAATCTTAATAGCCAGTGTGATTATTAACAGTGTTTCAACTTGTAGGTTACAGAAAACAAACCTAATGATAAAACTGCTAAACGTAGAAATATTAAGACACATTTAGAAGTCTGCTTTTAGTGATGAGCATCTTTAAAGAATGTTGTGTGATGTAAAAACAACGTAAAGTCAAATACTACATGATTCCACCTATGTGAGGTATTTAGAGCAGTAAAACCCATAGAGATGGAAAAAGAATGATGGTAGCCAGGGGCTGCGGGCAGGGAGTATGGAGAGTTAATATTTAGTGGGTAGAATTTCAGTTTGGGAATATGAAGAAAGTTCTGGAGGTGGACACTGGTAATGACTGCCCAGTGTAAATGTGTAGAATGCCCGCGAACTGCACTTGCTGTGTGAAAGTAAAGAAGGTAGAACAAAATTAGGTACCAGGTACACATTGTTATATTGCTTACTGATAGTAACTGCTATGATTTCCAGTGATTCCCACCTCTACCCCCTTCCTAGAACTGCAGTTGGCAACCATTGGCTCCTTTACCCTCATTTTCTTGATTGACTGGAAATGCCCTTTTCTGTCTACTCCCTAGCCCTAAATAATTTGTGACTCAAACTTATGGTTTTCTAATAAAGTCCTATTTTTTCCTTCCTGTCAGAGAGGAACATTTTCCAGAGTATGGTCGACATGCATTAGAGCCTCAGATGCTTTTCAGAGATGGGTATTTCTGGTGATGATGTCATAACTGCATAGTTGGTCTGCGGTGTAGCACCAGGGAGTGTGCATTTGTAACAGGTTCCCCAGCTGATTCTTAGGCTTAGTGAAGTTTGAGAACCTCTGCACCACTAAATTGGGGGAGAGAAGCACATGCTGTCTTGCCTGGCGTCCGTCTCAGTTTTCTTACAGAGTAGACACAGAGAGAACTTAGGCAGGTCTCCACAGTTTTTTCCCCCTGACTCATAAAAGAATGTCTGTCTCTAATGAAAGAGGCATTTTCCATTTCCCAATAGAGTTGCTGTTACTTACTGTGTTTAATGTTCGTTTGTGTATAAGGAGCCCTTGAGTAACAGTGGGTTCAGCAGTTTGCTCCTGAAATAATTGTGCTTGAAATTAAAGATACCTCAATTTAATTTGAGACATGTTTGCCTCCTCCACCTCAATATTTTATCATGAACATTTTCTGAGAAGTTGAAAAATTATACAGGTAATACATACAAAACCAGTATTCAACAGTGCTGTATTTCCTTTGAAACATTTACTTTTTTCTCCCAAATTTTATTGAAGAACACATAACAATTTTCATTGTAATCATTTTTATCATTTATAGCATATTATAGTATATTCTCTGTGTTGGATATTTATATTTTCATTTTTTTTGATACTACATGTAATGGTTTAGTTAGTATCTTTGTATATAAATGTTTGTACACATGTCAGATCATGTCTTTGGGATAAGATTGAAGGTCTGGTCTCTGTTCTTGGGACCTTTGTTGGTACCTTCTCTATTTTGTCTTACTTTAGTCCATAACTGAATGTTTTTTCTTAACCTGCTTCTTTGCCAACAGGTTAGTCAAAGTCACTCTGTATGGGTCTCAGATAAAATTATACAACATTGAAACTGCTGTGCCATCAGTGTTGAAACCTGATCTCATTGATGTGTAAGTATAGAGTTACATGTTTGTGTGTTCTCAAGAAAGACCTGTCCTCCAGCTCCAAATAATTTTATAGATAAAAAGGCACAGTAGTGGCTGCCATGAAGAGTAAAAACTCCCACCACCAAACGTAGAAAAAGGGAAAGATTGTTTGACTGTATACACGGGGGCAGGTTGGCTGGAGTAGGTGGAACTCATCAGGCTGACAAGAGCTGAGACGGTATGTGGGGTAGGTATTTCAGGAGAAAAGCGCAAGCCAAGACAGAATTGTAGAGTCATTCAGTCAGGAAGGTGGTGAGCAGTTCGTGTGGTAGAAGGTGGGGCTGATAGGTGTGCTGGGACTTATATGGAAACACCTTGAGGGCCATGAATCTTGTCCTGTAGAACAGAGGCTGAAACTCTAGTGTACAGAAGAATTCCATGGGGAACACATTTCCTCAGAGGTTCTGATGATAGAGGATGGTATGAAGCTCAGGTATTTGCATGTTAAACAGGAGCCTCAGGTGATTTTTGAAGCAGAACATCCAGGAACCACACTTAGAGAAACTGTAGACAGTGGGAAGCCATTAGGAAAGTTACACAGAAGTGATAGAGCAGCGATTTTCAACCTTTTCAATCTCATGTAGCACATAAACTAATTACTAAAATTTTGCTGATCACACCGGACAGCTACTATTATGTTGGTTGTCATTTTTTTAATTTGACAGTCTAGGGAAGAGAGATCAGTGCCTCTGACTAAATAGTCAGGTACTGCATGTTTTAAAGATTCTTGTAGCACACCAGTTGAAAATCACTGGGATAGAGGAATGGGGACCAGAGATGGAACCATAACCCAGAGATCACTCTGCCTTGGAGGCTCACCCTAGACTAGAGCAGGGGCTGGCAAATGATGTCCTGTACTAAATCCGGCCCACTGCCAGCTTTTGTACATAAAGTTTTATTGGAACACAGCCATGCCCATTCATTTACATTTTATCTATGGCTGCTTTTAGCACTGCAGTGACAGAGCTGAATAGTTGTAACAGGGTATGTTACCTACAAAGCCTAAAATATTTATATTGGTTTTTATGGAAAACATTTGCTGACCCCTGTTCTAGAACATTCTTGAGTTGTAAATTAGATAAATGATAAAGACTTTTTTTTTTGACTACGATAGTTTACATTTTAAAAATATTGCTTCCCTTTTTGAGAATTCAAAGAAAGCCATGAAGCTTCTCCTGAGAAAAATGCTAATTTGCTCATAAACACAATACCTCACCTACAATTTCAGGAAGTTGTAGAGCCCCTCCCTTTAGCCTTAAAGAGCTCCATACATTTGATAGATTAACTGAGATTCTTAGACTCTAAAGGCAGACTCTGATGTCCTTCCTCCTTTTGGTACTTAGAACTTAAAGGGATCAATGGATTCTAAATAGAAAATTCAAAATAACTTCCTGGTCACTATGAATTTTAGACTCCCAGTACCTGTATTTGTTTACTTTAAATATTTTTTCTTAGCTAACCTCTTACTTTGAAAAAGTTCAAAGCTGTAGCAAAGGGTGAAAATACAACGAACACACTTATACGCTTAAGCTAGACCCATCAATCATAAATGTCACATTTGCTTGTTACTTGTGCTTTCTCTTTGTGTATACACATACATTTTTTGTGTGATCTATTTGAAAATAAATTGCAGACAGCATGTCACTTCACCAATAAACCCTTTAGCATGTGTCTCCTAGCAACAAGGTCAGTCATTAGTCGTTCTTCCACATAACCGTAATACCATTGTCGGCACTCCAGTTGGTCATGCATGTAGCGGTGTCATCCAGTATTGAGCTGGCCAGAAAACCCATTTGTTTTTTTCTGTAGAATAAAGATACATTTTCATTTTCACCAATAACTTTATTGATTTAGATATTTTGAGTGTGTTGACTATCCCATGGTATAATATAATGTTGATTGTTCTCAGTTAATGTCTTGATTTGATCATTGCCAACTTCAACTGGTCTACCCGACCGTGGAGTGTCGTCCAGTGAGAAATCTCCAGCACGAAACTGTGCAAAACACTGTTGACATGTTCAGTCAGTCACAGTACCTTTTCCATACACTGCACAGATCTTTTTTGTATGTTTCAGTTGCGTTTTTACCTTTCTTGAAATAATAAAGCATAATATGCTGAAAATGTTGCTTATGTTCTTCCATCTTCAATATTAAAATGGCTACACAAAAATTTACCAATTTTGATAATTTTTTTTAATGCGTGCTGATATGACAGCTGTCATAATGCAGTCTAACAAAACTGTTTCGAATGAAGTTAAAGACAACTAAGTGCTACTAGGGCCATTTTATGGACAAAAACAAATGAACTTTTTGGCCAAGCCAATATTTTTGAGAGTGAAGGGCTACGCGCGTACGCGCGTGCGCGCGCATACACACACACTTGTAGATGTGTATGTATATCCCATATTCAAGATTTTCCAATTGTCCCAGGAATGTCCTCTATATCTTTTTTTAATCCAAAGCCTAATTATGATTCACAAATTAAATTTTCTCTTATAATCCAGAACAGTTCTCCCAATTGTGCATGTTGCCTGGAGGAGGAATGGAAGTAGGGAGGGAAGGAGGGACAGAGAGATACTGACTTTCTGGAGATTCAGCTCTTAAATTTTTTTTAAAGCAAATCTTAAAAATCTGGATTTGGGACTTCCAGCCAAGATGGAGGTGTAGGTAGACACACTGTGCCGCCTCACACAACCAAAACAAGGACAACAAAAATTTAGAAACAAACAAAAAAAGCAACCAGAACTGACAGAAAAAATTGAACTGTACACAAGTCTGACAACCATTCATCCAGACTGGTAAGAGGGGCAGAGTTAGGCAGCCAGTGGAGATGGGTCGCAGCAGGAAAAAGCAGTGGCTGGTGGACCCAGTGAGGCGCGTAAGGTGGCTAGCTGACCCGGCGGTCACACATTCGCATGCAGGTAAACCAGGCAAAACTGGGGAGCAAGACAGACCACTCAACCCAGGGCCCCAGAGCCGGGAAATAAAGCTTAAAAGCACCGATTGAAAACACCTGTGGGGGTTGAGGTGCCAGGAGAGACTCCCAGCCTCACAGGGGAGTTTGTTGGAGAGACCCACAGGGTCCTAGAACATACACAAACCCATCCACCTGGGAACCAGCATCAGAAAGGCTCAGTTTGCTTGTGGGAAGCAGGGCAAGTGATTGAAATCTGGCAGAGAGAGGAGCAAGCGCCATTGTTCCTTCTCGGACCCCTGCCCCACATACAGCATCGCAACCCAGTGATTGGGTTGCCCCGTCCTGGTGAACACCTAAGGCTCCATCCTTCATACGTAGCAGGTGTGACCAGACCCCCCACTCCCCCTGCAAAAAAAAAAGAAATGGCCTAAGTGGAAGAACAGATCAAAGCCCCAGAGCATATACATCTAAGCAACCAAGAGATAGCCAACCTATCAGATGAACAGTTCAAAGTACTGGTGATCAGTATGCTCACAGAATTAGTTGATTTTAGTTGCAAATTAGATGAAAAAATGAAGGCTACACTAAGTGAAATGAAGGAAAATGCCCAGGGAACCAATAGTGATGAGAAGAAAACTGGAACTCGGATCAATGATTTGGAACAGAAGGAAGAAAGAAACAACCAAACAAAGGAATGAAGAAACAAGAATTCAAAAAAATAAGGAGAGGCTTAGGAACCTCCAGGACATCTTTAAACATTCCAACATCCAAATTATAGGGGTACCAGAAGGGGAAGAGGAAGAGCAACAAGTGGAAAAGTTATCTGAACAAATATGAAGGAGAACTTCCCTAATCTGGCAAAGGAAATAGACTTCCAGGAAGTCCAGGAAGCTCAGAGAGTCCCAAAGAAGGTGGACCCAAGGAGGAACACACCAAGGTACATCATAATTACATTAGCCAAGATTAAAATGAAGGAGAATTCTAGAAGCAGCAAGGGATAAGGGCACAGTCATCTACAAAGGAGTTCCCATCAGACTGTCAGCTGATTTCTCAAAAGAGACCTTACAGGCAAGAAGGGGCTGGAAAGAAGTATTCCAAGTCATGAAAGGCAAGGACCTACATCCAAGATTGCTCTATCCAGTGAAGCTGTCATTTAGAATGGAAGGGCAGATAAAGTGCTTCTCAGGTAAGGTTAAGTTAAAGGAGTTCATCATCACCAAGTCCTTATTATATGAAATGTTAAAGGGACATATCTAGGAAAAAGAAGATAAAAAATATGAACAGTAAAAAGACAGCAAACTCACAGGTATTAACAACCTCACCTAAAACAAAAGCAAACTAAGCAAACAAGTAGAACAGGAACAGAACCAGAGAAATGGAGATCACATGGAGGGTTAGCAACAGGGGAGTGGGAGGAGGAGAGAGGGGGACAAGGTACAGAGAACAAGTAGCATAGACGGTGGGTAGAAAATAGACGGGGAGGGCAAGAATAGTGTGGGAAATGTAGAAGCTAAAGAACTTATGACACATGGACATGAACTAAAGGGAGGAATGTGGGTGGGAGGGGGTGTGGAGGGGAATGAAGTGGGGGAAAATGGGTCAACTGTAATAGCATAATCAATAAAATAAATAAAATAAAAATAAGAGTCTGGATTTGTCTGGTTATTTCTTTTCTACTGTAGCATTAGATCGAGATTAAACATTTTTAGCATGAACACTACATAGGTGGTGGTGTGTCCTTCCTCTTGCATCATGTCTGGAGGCATTTGAGATCAGTTTGCCCTCTATTTATTGATGCTGAGTTTGAGTTTAAAGTGGTGTCTGCCTCTATTCTAGTGGCGTCTGCCTCTATTCCAGTGCTGTTCACTGAAAGGCCCTAGGAGTGATGACCTGTAGTAGCAGTGCTACCCCTAGTACCCAGGCCCTTGGTTTCTAAAGCATAGTCTCCACTAAAAGGAATCAGAGCTCCTTGGAGAAATATTCTGAGTTTGGGGCAGTGCGATCCTGGAAAATCTTACTGAGTCAGTGAGGAGGGAAGTGCTCAGTGAATGTTAGGAACACAGGAAAAGGACATCGGGGCTATCTTGAAAGGGTTTTTCCTAGCCAGACTCAATAATTTGATCATCAAGAAAGAATAAGGATGATAATGGATTATAACAGTGAATGTAAGAATCCGTGTATCCATAGTGGTTTAAACAAAGATGGGGGAGGGAAAGCTCTTTTTTACTGAAGAGTGCCAGCTAATGATCAGAAGAGGAAAGATGGAAAAGTCACCTGTTTATAATCACCAGGGTAATTACGACTTAGGCAGGAGTCCTCAGTGGGTGACAAAACCATGGGTGTTTGTTTGGAAGCAGTGTATTTCCATAGTGTCAAAGTGTCACATCACAGAGAACTTATCATAGGAAAGGGATAAATTACGTTTAGGGTTATTAGGAAGGTGTGGCATTTGTGTGCTCCGAGACAGCTGCCTCACTTTGTTTAGATGTGTTATCTTTGATGAATCCTGAGCTTTTATGATGTATCTTTTGTTGCCTGTATAATGCAGTACAAAACTGGTAGAAACCAAATAGTCTTTGTCACCTCCACAGTTGCCCCTTAGCCAGATATGATGTATGGTGTGACAGAAGCTGGAGAATCTTCTGTCAAAGCGTGTTTATGAAGCTATAACACCTGGTGGTTGTCTCCACCTTGGTCTGCAGCTATGGATGTTAACATTTTTACTAGTTATATCTTAGATTTTTTGGTTCTGTTTTTTCATTGATTATTCTCTCAGGGATGCTTACGTCTGTCACAGAAAGATTGAATAAGAGCTGATAGACATTTAACTAACTCCCTTTTGTGTTCTGGGCAGTGGTGGCAATATGTAGATGACGAGTTTCAATTTTAAGGTCTACCATGAACAAGTAAATGGTTCCTATGCTGTTGGACGGATCCTGGAACAGTAAATGCAGTGGATGGAATTTTTACCTCTTATGGAAACACATTTATTCTTATATACTTTGACCTTAACCTTTAAAATCGCATCTTCTCTCCTTTTTGCAGGCATGCTCAGTCCCTGGCCGCTCTGCAGGCTTACTCGCACTGGTTAGCACAGTATTGCAGTGAAGTGCATCGGCAGAACACGCAGCAGTTTTTCACGCTCATCTCCACTACCATGGATGCAGTCACACCTCTAATCAGCACCAAGGTCTTGAAACAGCAGAGGCTACACCTTTTATCTAACTGTGTCTGTCCTTCTGTCCATATGCCCATTTATTATCAAATCCAAATATTACATAGCATTAGATCCACTACCACCATAATATAGCTACATCCCATTTCAAGTTCTTTTTAGTTGTAGTCCACATAAATGCAAATATAACTATATTTTTAGTTCTCTAAGTCCCACACGATACATGCTTATTGTGAAAAAGTTAAATAGGGTTCAGTTTTATAGACTGAAAAGTATTTGTACTCTTTAATCCCTTACTCTGAAACATTTTTCTTTTCCACAGCAAGCACTGTTAGCACTTGGTTGTCTGTCCTTCAGATGTGGCTCTCCTTTTACGTGCATCAGTAAGGGTGTATAGACAGCTGGAGGTACAGCTCCTTTTGCTTAACGATATGCTGTTGAAACCTTTACAAGTGTAGAGCATCTTCGGCCTTTCAAACTGCCCGATACTATTCTGTAGTGGGATGTATTGTAAGTTTCTTATTGATGGAAATTAGATCCTTGCAGGATGGATGCTGGGAGCGGAATTGCTGGGCTGAAGGTCATATCCACGTAAACTTTGATAGGTTCTGTTAAGTTCCTCCAAGAAGACCAGTGTGTATTAATAGAGCATATAAATGCTGTTCTTCTTTTTTTTATGGTTTTAATTATACATAGTATTCTGTAGCACTATTGACAGGATAATATCTTATTTTCATAAATTTATGATGCATTTAAAATTGTAATTTATAAATAATATCCCATGGAGAGGAGATTGCGTTTCATAATACACATAGCCATTGCTGGACCTTTCGTAACTGCCATTTGAAATAAGTCATTACAAATACTTCTGAAAGGCATGTATTTACAAATGTAACTTTACCCTTTTAGGTAATTTCCTTAGAATAAGCGGGATTATAGAGTCAAAGTGTAGGGACATTTTGTGTTTCTAGGAAATTATAGTAATATTTCTTTCCTGAGCAACTCTTTTGTGTATGCTATTTTCTTCATCTTACCGGCATTAGGTTCTGTCTGTAAAAAGTTCTCTCTTTTGCCTGTTTGAAAAGGATGTAATGATACTTGAATCCAGTTTTTGAGTGGCATGTTGAGGTGAAGAAAGCAGGAGAACCTGGCATGGTAGAAGGAGTACAAAGGTGGGGGTTGAGAGAGAGAGGGATCTTGGCTTGGTTGGAGCAAGAGGGGTGAGATGAACGGTCCCCAGTTGTTTGGATAACAGGCCAAGGAGTTTGCTATAAGGTCTCTGAGCTGATAGGGAACCACTATAGATTCTTGAGCTGAAAAGGGAGTTCAGAGATGCTGGTGACTATGAACAGAAACTGGAGGTGGTGATCCTGGCTAGACGGCAGGAGCTGTGGACATGACAAAGGAGATGTTTTCCGATGGGTGTCATCGTAGGAAAACTTTGAGATAGAGCCTGCGTGGTATGCTTCGGCAGCCAAGATCCATATTCAGCTTGTGCTGCCTCATCAGAGTTCTTCTAATACCGGGGCCTGCAGTGAGCTGACATGTCTGTGTTCTTCCTCGTCAGGTCCAAGACAAGCTGCTGCTCTCTGCCTGCCACCTACTGGTTTCTCTGGCCACCACTGTGAGGCCTGTCTTTCTGATCAGCATCCCTGCAGTGCAGAAAATATTCAACAGAATCACTGATGCCTCTGCCCCACGACTTGTTGATAAGGTGAGGCCCCGGTGTTGCCCTGGAGTCACCGGAGTGGTGTGGTCCAGCCTCGGGGGAGAAGAGTCTGGCTGTTGTCTTTTCACTCAGAGCTTACAGGCCTAGCCAGCATAGAAGGTTTTCTTCCTCGCGTGGCACTGACGCAGCCGGTGCTCTCTTGTAAACGTCCTTCCCAATGTGGCTAGTCAATGTGTGGTGGATCTAGACATAAAAAGTTCCTCCTCAGACAAAATACACAGACAGCGCTTGTGTTGCTTTTATTTTAATTGAATTTATTCTATTTATTGAGGTGAAACTTGTGCTGCTTTGAGAGCTAGTGATTTGGCTGGTGTGAGACTCTGCATTCTTTTGGTTTAAAAGTCTTTTTATTGTTACATGTTTGTTTTCTTAGGGTTGAGATGGCTTCAGATAAGTATATTCTCTTAAATTCCTCCTAGGGAGGTCAGGTTAGAAGTTTAGAAACAGAACAGGGCTGGAGTTAGAGGGGGAGTCAAAGCAATTTCTTAAGAGCACCTGGATCAGAATGTATTACTTCTGAACTGGCACCAAGGGCGCATTGATTATGAGGCATTCTCTTAACGGCCCTGTTCCGAGTAGCTCCTCAGAGGGTATAAGAATCCAATAGCAGAGAGACTAGTTAGACTCAGGGTCTGCAGTGTCTGATTTCTCCCTCTGTGATGCTCCAGGTACCAGATTAGAGGGAAAGTGATGGCACCAGCAATAATTATTGACGCTGGCTCTGGGTTGTGCTACACCCAGAGTTGGTGTTACTGCTTCAATATCTCTTTTCCTCCCTGGGTTGCCTTTGAGTTGGACCAAAGCCAGGTTATATGTAAGAATGGAGCCTGGAGGCCTGAACTCATTGTGTGCAGTGGGTGCTAAAGCCTGTGTGAGGCACGACTGCTCTGCTGTCTGTTGCTCTTGAATTTTTATGATAGATGCCTTTGGGGTCTCTTCCAGGCTCAGGTGTTGGTGTGCCGAGCTCTCTCTAACATTCTGCTGCTTCCATGGCCAAATCTCCCAGAGAATGAGCAGCAGTGGCCTGTGCGCTCCATCAACCATGCTAGCCTCATCTCTGCGCTTTCCCGGGACTATCGCAACCTGAAATCCAGTGCTGTTGCCCCACAGAGGAAGATGCCACTGGATGATAGTAAGTGGCCCCTGGGAAGGGACATCTCGGGGAGATAGGTAGGTCTGGCATTGTTCTTCCTTTGTGGTGGATGAGATTTGCACCTGAGGCTCACGTGGTGAATTAATATGTCTGTCCATAGTCACACAGCTGTTAAGTGGAAGAGTCATATTGGGGTGGGAGGAGACCCCACTTACCTGTGTAATTCAGTGAATACATCACCTAGACCTATTTCTTGAATGCAGGAGGCCTTATCTCTAATTTAGAATGTAAAAAATAAAACTGTTTATTGAAGGCACTTGTTGATGGTACCTTTTATGGATTAAAAAAACCCTGCAATGATTATTGATCTATTTCTGGTACTTACAGAAGCAATCAAGGCAGTTGGCCTATACACACTGAGAAAAAAAGAACTTAAAAATTATCTTTTGAAACCGTTTTTAACCTTTCTCTGAATAACAAATATTTCAGAGGCTTTGAAAGAGCTTGAAATCTTCAAATACGGCACTTTAAGTTTGATTGTTTATATTAAAGTGGAGAAAAAAATGAATCAAAGAGAATTCAGTAGTTCAAGGAGAAGGGGTATCAGATTTCTCTGAAAAATCTTCCTGAAATAATTATTATAGATATATTTTTTTAAATACAGTCAGTTGCCCTGGCTGGTATGGCTAAGTTGGTTCACCATCCCACAGATCAAGAGGGTGTGGGTTTGATTCCAGTCAGGGCACATGATTAGGATGTGGGTTCAGTCTCTGGACTGGGCACATACAAAAGGCAACCAGTCGATGTTTCTCTCTCACATTGATCTTTTTATCCTTCTTTCTCTCCTTTCCTTCCTTATCTCTAAAATAAAAAAAAATTCAGTCTGTTTTCACAATAAGAAAATAGGACATTACTGGCTGATATTATTTCTAGAATGTCAACAAAAATGCTTTTGAGATATTAGAAATGGTAATAAATACTCAACATTTAAAAAGCATTGCTTTTGTAATTAGAAACATTAACATAACGCTCATTATACAAAAATATTAGAATAGTATAAAGAAAAGAGAAACTTAAATCTCACCAACTTTAGTATTTTACGAAGTAACCATTTTAACTATTTTGTCTTTTCCTATTTTTAAATATATTTTATAGTTCTATAGTTGAGTAAGATGGCGGACTTACTGAGGGCGTACCATATAAGGGCAAGTACTAGTGATCTTCTATCATCAAATCTCTGGCTATGCCAGCATCAACCGTCAGTGTCTGGTATTTGATCCTGAGTGTTTTACATTCAGTTATCAATGTGATTCTCATATCAGCCTGTGAGTTAGGTACTGTGAATTATCTTGATTTTGTCCATGAGGAAACTAAGGTATGGGAAGATTAAGTAACTTGCCCAAGGGTGACATACAGTTATTATATAACCATGTCTTACAAAGTTTAACGGTCTTCTTTACTCACTTTACGTTATATGTACTGTATTAGTCAGCATGGGCTAGGTTATACTATGTGTAACAAATAATCCCAAAAGCCTAGTGGCTTAGTGCAGGAAAACATTTATTTCTTATTAGTACCATATGTCTAGTTTGGGTTAGTGTTTGGGTAGATCCTGCTCATTCTAGCCACTCAAAGACCCAGGCTTTTGAAGGGTCCTTTTCAGTCTGTGCTTACACTGGGAAAGTCTGTTGCCTAGAAGTAACCGTTTCCACACATATTTTGTTAGCCAGAGCATGTGGTTGCATAGCCATGGTGTAACTTCAGCAGGGATGGAAAGTATGATGCCACCACGCTCTGGAAAGATTTGATGAATAATATTAATGATTCCCACAGTGAATGTAATTAAAAACATCGTTATCTGCCCTGGCTGGTGTGGCTCAGTGCATTGAGTGCTGGCCTGTGAACCAAAAGGTTGCAGGTTCGATTCCCAGTCAGGGTGAAGCTGGAAAAGACACTAGAACTCATGCTGCCTGTCACTTGCCAAATCCAATAAGTAGAGACAGAGATTGAATCTTTATGGGCGCTTTATTCAGATGGCCTGCGATCTGAGAAGGTGGCGGGTTTACACCCTAACAAACCGTCTTATATTTTCTTTCTAGGCCAACTTTTTTATAACGGAATAAACGATGCGGTGAGGGGTTTTGAAGTTCAGGGAGAATTAGGTGAAAGAAACTGCAGCATTCTTGTCCTGGGCAGTTAGATGTTCCCAGGGATGGTTGGGTGGTCATCTGTCTCTCCCTGGAATACAGTAGCCCGGATGCCTCCGCTTATCTCCAGGTGGTGATCTTTAGCAGTGCCCCAGTTGGTCGGCTGTTTCTCCCAGGACAAACCTTATCTGGAGGATCCGAAACAAAAGCTTCAGCGTATGCATTACTTACTAGGCCTATAACTATTTACCTGAAACTAAATATTTCCGACTCTTGAGTCCCCTATTAAGGGCACATGCCTGGGGTGTGGGCCAGGTCCCCAGTGTGGGGCGCTTGAGAGGCAACCACACATTGACGCTTCTCTTCCTCTCTTTTTCCTTCCCTTTCCCTCTGTTTAAAAATAAATAAATAAAGTTTTTTAAAATAAAGTAAAACACTTAAAAAACAGTTAACATTTGTTCACTATTTACTGTATGCCTTGGCACTGGGCTGAGAATTTTATGTACATTATTTCATTTAGTCTTCCATAAGTTCTGTGAGATATGTCTTAGTATCCTCATTCTTTAAGTGATATTGATGAAGGTCTGGAAAGTTTTTCTTCGCCCAACTTTACACTTGGAGAATTTTTTCAAACCTGCAGAATAGTTGAAAGAGAGCAACCGTATATCTTTCCCTAGGATTCACCAGTTGTTAATGTTCTGTCACATTTGTGTTCTTCCCCACTCATGGATACTTTTCAACTGAGTGTTTAAATTTGCAGATTGGCACTTTATTCCTGAATATTTATCCTTTATCTTTAAGGACAAGATATTCTTTCATATAACCAAGACACTGTTAACACAACCAAGCTATGTAACATGGTTACGATAATGTCATTTAACATACAGGCCATGTCCAGATTTTCCCTAGTCATTACCAGAATGTCCTGTTTTGCCTTTTAAAAATTCAGAATACAGTCAAGGATCATGTTACATTTGTTTGCCACATCTCTTTGATTTCTTATAATACAGAAAAGCATTCCTGTTTTTTCTTTTTCACGACATTGATGTTTTTGAAGAGTCCAGGCCCAGACCCTTTTTTCTTGGTAGAATGTCCTGTAATCTTGTTTTGATTGCTTCCAGCAATTAATTTGGGACAGGAATACCACCTTGGTAGTGATGTTTACTTCCTATTTCGTTGCTTCAGGCCATCTCTCCATTGTAAAGGTATGCCCACCCCCATCCCTGCCTGTCTGGCAGGTATAAGTCACTCAGGGTCAAAGAGAAAGGGTTGGGGGAAGAAGTCAGAGGTGGGTCTGAATGGCTCCAGATCCTTGCTTTTTTGCCACATTGCCCCTTTCTTCTTTAAAGCATTGTTTTTAATTGTTCTATAATATCATAGCCTATGGAAGTACCGCAATACACATACCTATTCTATTTCTATGTATTTAAATGGTGCTTTCAGTGTTTTACTGGTACATATGTTTGAATAAATCTTGGTCTTGTTTTTATTTTCATACACGTCAGAAGTCACATTTTGGTTTCTCAGCTCTTGGCCTTTCCCCCTAAACTGCTTCCCCATGCCCTGTGTATTCTTGGGGAAATGTCTGCCCCACTGCAGTTACCTGGCTCTGTAAAGTGTCTGTTCTTATAGTAGTGATGAGCAAGTGGCTCCTTGATCAGCAGTATGGGTATGCCCTTTGTTCACCTTCCAATGGCCCCGTGACCGGCCTTTAGTGGGTGAGGCCTATTGTGGGCTGTTACCTTCTTTCACTCTCAGTCCTGTGAGGGAGGTGGTGTTATCTGTCTGCATCTTCAGGTGAGAAAACTGAGACTCAGAGTGTAGCAGAGTCAGGAGTCAAACCTGATTCCACCCATTTCCAAAGCATGGACTCTTTCTTCTGCTGTACACTTCCCTAGAAGCCTCTTTAGGCCCCAGAGACTGGTGGGCTTGGGGGTTAGGGCAATCCAGAGAGCACGGCCAGGCAGCAGTTTGCTCTGATAGCTCAGCTCTTGGAGCTCTGCCCGGCTGAGGCTGCCAAGCTCCGGCTGGGCCATGTAGGCTTCTTTGGGAAGCAGTGTCTAAGGGGAAGAGCACCCCACTGGTGCTGGGGAAGGATGATAACTTCTTCTCTCCTGCACCTCCTGATATACCAGACTCTTTGTTAGAATTACTCTGAATCTTGTCTCTGATCTTAATGGCAACCTGCAAAGGCGGGGCTGTTGGCTGTCCTTAGTGTGCTGACAAGGACCCTGCCTCAGTTGTATGGCCATCTAGTAGTCACCTGCTGTTCGCATCCAGGCTCCTCTGCTCCAGGCCCTTGCTGTTTCTTCCAAGCTCCTGCCTGTTTTCTAGCCACCGCCTCTCCTTTCCCTGTGTGCTGTGTGGGGTCATCAAGTGAGCTCATACCTTAGGGTATTGTTAGGAGCATACGAGACCTGTCCATAAAATATCCAGCCATGTGACATGAAAAATAGAGGCATTTATTGAAGAAGATACAAGAAACATTGTACATAGGACAGTGACACCTCAGTCCCCTTCAAAGTAGGCACCTTAGGACCTTACACAGTTCTCCCAATCACCATCAGCTGCCCCTTTGTATTTTTGTGAATCTCATTGACAGTCTCAAATCTCTTAGCTTTCAAAGGTGATTTTAGTTTTGGGTAAAGCCAGAAGTTGCAGGGCACCAAAATTTGGGCTGTAGGGGGCCTGAGTCACCTGGGTGATTTGATTTTTCACCAAAAAAACCTGTAGGTGGTATGAGCAGGCATGTTGTTTTGATGAAGCTGCAGTTACCCATAGCTGTGGCCTTCTGAATTATCCCAACAGTTCCCGCAGAGGAATGTTCAAGTTTAACACAAAATTTGATTTTGTGTTAAGCAACACAAGATTTGTTGCTCTACTCAGTCGTTTTGAATGCTATGGCCACACAGTGCACATGCTCACCCAGTGGCATCTACTGCCCCCACTGACTAGTACAGTGAAGTCGTCACTGTTCACGCATGTGCACTCCAGTCCACTCTCCTTGGCTGCCAGCTTACACTGACATTGTGTAAACCATTCTTGTTATGTTAACAGTGGTCGGACTTTTTCTGGACAGATCTCATACATTGTCAACAACATACAGTACAGTACGGTATAATAACAGTAATTATACATATTGTCACAGGCCCATTAGACCAAGGATTGATTAGGCAGTTAATTCCTGAACACATCAGCAGATAATGTCACCCTCAAAAATAAAATAGTTGTTTTTTTTTTTTTTTTTTTTTTTACCAGCAATATAGGTTTATTCAGAAATAGCAGAGAATTGCATGTGGGGACAAGCAAATGTAGTTGCTTGTTGGAATGCCAGTCTCCATTCACCACATAAAATCCCTTTCTCAACATTTATTTTCCGTTAACCTTCCGTAACTTTACATATCCAATTAGGTTATGACCTGTCTTTTTAATTATTTTGGAACAAACATTTTACTTTAGGACAAAACTTTTTTTTTCCTTTCCAAAAACTGTATCTCCATTTCTTATACCTTCTTTATTGAAAATACACATCCTACTTTTCATATACAGTCATTTTTTTATCCATATTACTTTTTAGTAGTTTTGTGAGAAACCTTTTTTCTGACAATTTCAGGTGTGGGGTTTTTTTTTTCTTTTTTTTCTTTTTTTTTTTAGTTTAGTTTAAATGTTATTTTTTCAATTTCAAACAGTGGCAAAGCTTACCTAGAAAAGAAATGATGCAATGTGAGGCAGTTGGTACAGAGTAATTACAGATTTAGGGTGGATAGGGTGACTGCCTGTGCTTACATTAGACAAATGTAAACTCCTTCTACATAATACAGTTAAAGTAAACCACATGCTTTTTGGTATTACAGTATGAGATTCATTCATGACCTTGCAAGACTGGGAATGATTAGAACACACAGGGGCAGGCAGAATAAAGATTTGAAAGGTGAGACAACTTCTGAACTGATGGCAGCATTATAAATATCTGGGAAGCCACCACCAGAATTCCCAGCCCTGCAAATAATTATAATAAGTGGAGAAGTCCTTTTTAAAAATGTGGCTGCAAATCTGAAAGGGCAGGGCAACAAACAATGTATCAAAGCGTGACTGTGGCCTTGGCACTGTGTGTGAACAGGACAGGAGAGCGCTTGTTCTGGGCTTGGCCTTTTCAGCTGGCTGCACAGGTGCTCTTGTCTGCCCGGGTCACTGTGGTGTGAGGGCAGAGGCTTGCAGACCTGTTGGATCATTTCATAGCAAGAAATACAGTGTACATTTTGGCCCAATGTATACACATAAAACCATATCAGTGACAAATAAAAATGTAATAAACAGACATGTTTTTCCTGTTTTTAGTATATGCCATGCATGCACTCCATTTCTGTCTCGATAAAAATGGAAAGGCTGAAACCCTTAAATAGGTCCCAGATAAAGTCAGAAAGCTGAACTAAAGGGAGGGAGCTTGGCATCCGGCAGATTTACCTAACTGGAAGGGAAAAGATCACTCATGGAAGTGGAGAGCACAAAAGGCTCAAGCAGGTACCTCACAGAGTCCCAGGGGTTTGCCTCCTTTGGATCCCACTTCTGACACCAAATGTCACCTCAAAAATTAAATAGCAGGTTATTTTACCAGGAAAATGGGTTTATTCAGGAATAGCAGAAAATTGTGATTTGGGACAAGCAAAATGCAGCAAGCTCTAGGCAGCTCTGGAGAGACAAAGGACAGCTTTATTAGATTTTCAAAGGAAACGGGGGAGGGAAACTGGAGTTCCAAGCTGTAGCAGTTTCTCATTTGCTGCAAGCGGTGGTTAGTGCATTGCTGCTAGGGCAGGGATGGATCTTCCTTCTTTTTTTTTAAAAGTAGGAGATGAAATTCCTGTGTGAAAAGTGACCTCCCTTGTCAAATTCTTTACTTCTTTCTGCCGGTTATGTAGGCTGCAACTAGTGATATATGTGTGAAAATTTCCCCTTCAGGGCTTCCCAGCACTGTTCTAATGTGAAGTTCTTGTTTATTTTCCCAGTGTGCATGGCAGGTGCTGTGCAGAGTTCCAGGCTACAGTTGCATTTGGAATTGAAGGAGACCGTTTTGATCCGCATGTGTTTGTTCTGGCCTATAGTAGTTATCTCTGACACCTATTTTCTCACCAGTTGTTCACCGTTTTCAAGTCTTGAGACCAAGGCACCTAACCTGAGGGTACATTTGATCTCTCTAGACTTGTTTCTGATGGATAGAAGCAGAATGGAGGGGGAAAAACTTAGCAGGCAACTGGAGTTCTGACAGTAAAATGGAAAAATAAAAAGGAAAGGAAGAAAAGGAGAGAGAGATAACTCAATCAAGAGAAACTATTTCTTTAGCAAGATGTCTGTGTTACTGTCTTCTGAATGAATACCTTTGAAGATTTCTTCCCCTTCTTTTGTGTTCCCTCTTATTCTTGTTTATCCTCAGACAAGTCTTAACATGCAACTTAATCTTGATTTGCAGCCAAAGTGATTATCCACCAGACACTTAGTGTCTTAGAAGATATCGTGGAGAATATCTCTGGGGAATCCACCAAGTCCCGACAGATCTGCTACCATTCACTGCAGGAATCTGTGCAGGTCTCCCTGGCCCTCTTTCCAGCTTTTATTCATCAGTCAGGTAGGACCTGGCCACAGGCCTCACTGACGAACAGTGCTGACAAGGATGAGAGTCACTTCTTGGTTGTATAACAGCGGTCCCCAACCTTTTTGGCATCAGGCACAGCTTTTGTGGAAGATGGAGGTGGAGGGAGGCAGGGGAACATGACAGGAGGCGGAGCTTAACGCCCACTGTGGATGGATGAGGTGGAGCTCAGATGAGCTTTGTTTGCTCCCCCTCTGTGGAGAGGGTGGGGAGACCTCACTCGAGCTCTGCTCATGGACTAATACTGGCCTGTGGCCTTGGGAAGCCTTGCTCTGTAGAGCACATCAAGTCAGGAGGTGCACAGGCCTCAGACTGAAGGCAAAGGGCAGTGAGGTTTATTTGGAGAGTCTAGGACTCAGGCCCCATGGAGCCTTCACTTGGGCCTCACACCTGTGTCAAGTGGCACTGAGTCACTTGCCTCGTTTTCATTTTTAAGGCTTCACCTTCTTTCCAGTATGGAACATAAATGGCTGAGAGTAATGGGGGCATTATACAGGAGAAGAAAGAGAACTTTTTCCCATAAGTGCTTCTTATTTATTTACATGGCAAGACGGATTTTGACATGATACCCTTCACCCTGCTCTATCACTATCACTGATAGAGGCTCACTCTAGCTCTGTGGATACATGTGAGCATTTATACTAGTTTTGTCAGTCTTATGAGATAAATATTGAAGGCTTCTTAGCAAAGTTTCACTGATTGCCTCTTATAAACAGAGTTCATGTAATTAGAGCCAAAACATACTGTACAAGATGATTGTTTAGATCTGGAAGTGGGACCACATTAAATGTAACCATTATTTTATGAAATTAATGCATTTAATGGGCCATGGTCGTGCTACCCAAACACACCTTCATTATCCACTTTTAGCAACTTAACCCCTTACCTAATCCAGTCCCAACTGCAGGGATTATTTTACTGGTCATAGACAGAAGTCTCTAAAGCACTCAGGTGTTGATCCAGTTGAATAGTTTCATCAGCGTGTGTGCAAAACAATCTATCTGCAGGGAAAACTCTGAACGTTGCTGAGGTGGGGCAGTGAGGGAGGCTTCATTTCCTCTAGTGAGCCATCAAGCAGAGGGGTTCACTGTACTAGAACTATTTTCTCAGCATGTCCTTAATCATTTTCCACTTTCCATCGCTGGCTCTGAAGGTGTTGGGGAAATTTCTTCCATCAGGAAGCCTTAGAGAGAGATGATAATGCAGATTGCAAGAGGAAGTCTGTCAAGCCAAGGGCTTCCGTTTATCCCTGTGTACATGCCTCTGATCATTTGCTTTGTCCCTTTGTTTAGATGTGACTGATGAAATGCTGAGCTTTTTCCTCACTTTGTTTCGAGGCCTTAGAGTACAGATGGGTGTGCCTTTCACTGAACAGATCATACAGACTTTCCTCAATATGTTTACCAGGTAACCACACATCTGCTGTCCGTGACTTTCAGATTTCAAGTGAGAAGTAGCGGGACCTGGCTACAAAGTGTGGGATTTTTTTTGCTCCTCTTCTTCACTTGCCACAGTGTTGGTTTTTATCCTGGTCCCAGAGAAACGTTGCCTTGGCTACCATGTGGTTTCTTTTGTCTGCAGAGAACAGTTAGCCGAGAGCATCCTCCATGAAGGCAGCACTGGCTGCCGGGTGGTTGAGAAGTTCCTAAAGATCCTGCAGGTGGTGGTACAGGAGCCTGGCCAGGTGTTCAAGCCCTTCCTCCCTAGCATCATTGCCCTGTGTATGGAGCAGGTGTATCCCATTATCGCTGAGGTATGAGGGGCTGGAGCTGTCACTTGTGCCACTTTCTTTCCATTTGGGGAGGGATGAAATATCCAGGAAAATGCATTGTGTTTTAAAGCTAATTTGTTAGCTATTTTATTTTATTTAATTTTATTTTTTGTACAATAGTTTTTTCCAAGAAAGAATGCCGTTAGCTTGGTACACTATTTTTATATTGTCTGAGTTAATTAGAACTAGCCTAGTGTAAGCAGGGTTGGTTGGTAAATAAGATCAGCCTCCCATGGCAAACAATATAACTTTAGGTAAATATATAGGTTTTTACAGCAAACATTGTGACAAAAATACTGTCCTATTAAGAACATTCATGATCTCACGGATACAAAGCAAGTTCTCCAAATGATTCAGACCTTCCCTTGTTATAGGAAACCCCTTTGTTCTTAGAAAACAGACAGACATTCCACATGTCAAGATCCAGAATAAGTACAGCTCTTACTAAATTTTATGTAATAGTTATGCAAATAAGAGCTGATTTTTTTAACTGCCCAAATTAAGGCCTAAATGAGTCCAGTTGCTCTGCATCATTAAACACACGTGGGCCCTGTAAGCATTCCTACCATGGAAGCTCTTGCCTTCTGGTCTGTTTCATCTTAATCAGGCTGAATTACCTGTGTTTTGTCGTGTTTAATGCGCACCCACGTTTCTGTGTGCATTATACATGGGATTATTATACCCCATGGTATGCAAACATTGTGCACGGCAAAATACAGTAACTATAGTTGGGCCTTATCGTTTTGAATTTTACAGAGACATCTGAAATAACGTGGCCTGTCACGCTCTCTAATGACTTGGAGATTTTTACTCAAATTAGAAAATATTGGTGAGCCTGCCTCCCCTTCCTCATCCCAGAATTCCAAGAGGAAACAGGCCCAGAGAGCAGTCAGCCCTGTGCGCTGCCTCTCCCCAGAGATCCTCTGATGCTTCTTTCTGTGGTTCCTTGAACCCCTTTTCTATAGAGGGCAGATCTGCTTTAAGCCTTCTTATTTGTCTTTAGCTTCCAAGGTTGTATAAGATCAGCAGGTTAGCTAGACAGCATTGTTGGTCCTGAAAAAAGGGGCAATACAGCCAGGATGACATGACAGATCAAATCAGGTGCTTTCTAAACAGAAAATCCATGTTTTGTTTTGTTTTGTTTTGTTTTTAAGATTTTACTTATTTATTTTAGATGGGGGGAAGGGAGGGAGAAACAGAGGGAGAGAAGCATCTATGTGTAGTTGCCTCTCGCATGCCCCCTACTGGGGACCTGGCCCACAACCCAGTCATGTGCCCTGACTGGGAATCCAAGCGGTCGGTGACCCTTTGATTCTCAGTCCAGCACTCAATCCACTGAACCACACCAGCCAGGGCAGAAAATCCATATTTCTAATTGTTGTTCCATTTAGTAGCCTTTTTCTAGCTTGAAAAGCTGAGTGCTTCCATCAGAAGAAAGTCCCCTTGGCACCAGCCCAGGCATTCTGTCTCACGTGTGGCCCTGTTTCTGCCAGAGTACTCCTGGTTTGAACTGCTGACTCAGGGGGCTTGATAGGACAAGAGGGTGGGTGGGAAGTTGGTGCTCTGCTTGCTGTTGCCAGGCCTCTTGTAGGCCTCTGTTGCTCTGGGCCTGGGCTGTGGGAGCCTCTGTGAGCCGCAAGGAGGGAAGGTTTGAGGACCTGTGTGTGTCTCCACAGCGCCCCTCCCCTGATGTGAAGGCTGAGCTGTTTGAGCTCCTTTTTCGGACACTCCATCACAACTGGAGGTACTTCTTCAAGTCCTCTGTCCTGGCTAGTGTCCAGAGGGGGATTGCCGAGGAGCAGATGGAGAATGAGCCTCAGTTCAGTGCCATCATGCAGGTAACGTGGAAGAGCTGCTGAGTCTGCCCAGTGACTCAAGAACAGCTGGGACTCATTCAGGACACCACCTTGGTCCATTGGCTATCTGTCCCTTGGTCTCTTTCTCCAACACATACTCTACTTTCTCTAATGTGGCCACTGCAACAAGTACTGTCTCTGAAGCCCTGTAGTCTGGGTCTGAAGCTCAGCTCTACCTTTTAGTGCCTATGAAGTTAATTAACTTGGAACCTTGGCCTCTTCATCTGTAGAGAGGGCAGCTTAGAGAGTGCAGGTGGTTGGCCTGAGGGGGGCTAATAAGGTATTTGACTTAGTTGTTAGCTTCTTGCTTCAAAGATAGGTCTCATGAATGAGTCCGAAGGTTTATTACAAAAGATGTAGGAAGATACCAAAAGAAGTCAGGCCCTGTGGGGAGAACTTAGGAGCTAAGACTACATGGGAACATTCCTAAGATCTGACCAGACAGGCTGCAAGACTGGAGGTGATAGATTCCCTGGCTCTGCCATAGGCATAAGGAGCTGCTTGCAGGGTATAGGTTCTTCTGGCCTGGGGGTAAGGATACCTAGAAGGGTTTGGTCTCGGTGTTTTAATGCTGCTTAGAGAACAGTGGTATTTCCTTCCACAGGCCTTTGGACAGTCCTTTCTCCAGCCTGACATCCACCTATTTAAACAAAATCTTTTCTACTTGGAGACACTCAACACCAAACAGAAGCTGTACCACAAGGTAGGTGCCCATCTCTCAGAAAGGATTCTTTATTGAAAGCGTCAGGGCCCTGGCTGAGTCCCACCTTTCTCAGGTTGACAGCAAGAATATGACAGGAAGTAGACTGGGACCCAGGGAGGCCCCAGGGACCCTGGGTCAGTCCTGTGGCCATCACTCCCTCTGGGCTCTCTATCTGCAGAAGATCTTCCGGACCGCCATGCTGTTCCAGTTTGTGAACGTGCTGCTGCAGGTCCTGGTCCACAAGTCCCACGACCTTCTCCAGGAGGAGATTGGCATCGCTATTTACAACATGGCCTCCGTGGACTTCGATGGCTTCTTTGGAGCCTTCCTCCCTGAGTTCCTGAGCAGCTGTGATGGCGTGGATGCCAACCAGAAAAATGTGCTGGGACGAAATTTCAAGATGGATCGGGTGAGGAGAGAGAGGCCAGGCTGAAGGGAGGGCAGGGGTGGGCTCTTGTGCCTGGTGCCTATGAAGTGAAGAGGGGGAGGCTGCCGTCATGTGTGCTTTGCACCCCCGGTGGCTCCGAGGCAGCTTGTGCGGTTCTAGATGACTTGCTGCTGTGCCTGCAGTGATGGGTACATGCGTTCCCAGTTTCGGCTTTAGCAGCACTTGGGTTCTCCTTCTCATCAGCCATTGGGTCCCAGTGTTGGCTCTGCCAGTCCAGCAGCTGTGTCTCAGCTTCTTGGTACTCCCTGTACCCTGTTAAGCACATTTCTGACGAGCTGCTGGTTCCTCATGTGTCACTACAGCCTGAACTTGCAGACTTGCAGGTTGATTGAGAAGATTGGTCTTCTGGAGCTGCTTCTCTGGGTCCCAGATTTAAGATGGGACACCAGGCCTTTCCGCTCCTGGCCTGGCTCTGTGCGGCCTGACCTGCTGCCAGGTTCTGGGAGGAGCCCCCCAGGACTCACCCTCTTGCTGCCTGCCCAGGGAAGGTCTGTCTGGTGGGCTGTCCTCACCTGGCAGCACCTTGGGCAGGAGCTGGGCTGGTGATGGTTCTGGATGCACATAGAGCCATTGTTGCTGCTGTGTCTGGGCCCCTTGGTGCCCAGCTTTTCCTGTCCTGGGGCCTCCTTTCTGGGCACTACCCTGCCCTCCTTCTCCCTGTTTTGGCTGTTTATTGCTTGCTTGATCAGCTTTCCTTGGAACTTTTCTTAAGGAGTAAGTCATATTCATCCTTCATCACCTCACACTTGATAAAATGGAATCTCTTTTGTCCATGTCCTCTTGGTGTTCCTGACTTGATTCCTGTGCTTGCTGACATCTGGTCTTTAGACTGACAGGTTGCTCTTGCTGGAGCAAACCACATCTTCCTCGCTGGTCTTGGTCGTGATATGTATCGGGACAGTTTCTTCTTAGACTCTGCTCCTATTTGTCTTAGAATCTTTCTTTCTCTGGCACTTAATCTTGTTCTCTCTTGAGCTTCTTAAAGTTCACTTCAGCCACTTGTGTACATATGTTTTCCTTTTCTGGAGGCCAAATCCTAATATTTAATGACCAGTTTCTACTGATGTCATTACCAGTAAATTTCTTGATCTAAAGCAGTGGTTCTCAAACTTAGCCATGCATCAGAGCTCCTGGGGACTTATGAAAGATACAAAAATGTCATCATGCACTCCTCCAGGAAATTCAGGTTTAGCATTTGGGAGCTGCTGATTTAAAACACACCTCTTAGTATATTATCTTGAGGATGAAATAAAGGAATCAGTGCATTCATTCATTCACTCACTATTTAAAGCTGGCTGCCTCTCAGGCCCTGCACCAGGTATTGGGGCACCTGTCTCTGCCTTCGAAGAATTGTGTTGGGAAGACTGGCAGGAGCACCTGCTGTGGACCACACTGGCCTTTCTGATGTGTAGGTCCTGTTGTCAACCCCATTTCCCAGGTGAACCTAGTCTCAGAAAGGTCAGCAGTCAGTTGGCAGTTACAGAACTTGGGAATGGTAGAGCCAGGAAGCATGAGGCAGACCTGGTGCTCTGGCTTTGGAGCCTGTGTGCGCTGCCCACATGCAGGGCAAGGCTGGGCACTTTGAGCAGTCAGAGTGGAGTGCTACCTGCTGCCCAGAGCTGGGAAATAGGAGTTGTCTGAGGGGCCTTCTTGGCCAAGGTGGGCTTTGTCCTGCAATTTGAAGAGGAGGGAAGGTTAGTCAGGTAAGTGGTTGGGATAGAGGAGAGCTGGAAGTGATTTATTTTATATATTTTATTGATTATGCTATTACAGTTGTCCCATTTTCCCCCTTCCCTCCACACCCTCTCCCACCCACATTCCCCCCTTTAGTTCACGTCCATGTGTCATACTTACAAGTTCTTGGCTTCTACATTTCCCACACTATTCTTGCCCTCCCCCTGTCTATTTTCTACCTACCATCTGTGCTACTTATTCTCGGTACCTTTTCCCCCTCTCCCCCTCCCACTCCCCTGTTGCTAACCCTCCACGTGATCTCCATTTCTGTGGTTCTGTTCCTGGTCTACTTGTTTGCTTAGTTTGTTTTTGTTTTAGGTGTGGTTGTTAATAATTGTGAGTTTGCTGTCATTTTACTGTACATGTTTTTTATCTTCTTTTTCTTAGATAAGTACCTTTAACATTTCATGTAATAAGGGCTTGGTGATGATGAACTCCTTGAGCTTGACCTTATCCGAGAAGCACTTTATCTTCCCTTCCATTCTAAATGACAGCTTTGCTGGATAGAGCAATCTTGGATGTAGGTGCTTGCCTTTCATGACTTGGAATACTTCTTTCCAGCCCCTTCTTGCCTGTAAGGTCTCTTTTGAGAAATCAGCTGACAATCTGATGGGAACTCCTTTGTAGGTGACTGTGCCCTTACCCCTTGCTGCTTCTAGAATTCTCTCCTTCATTTGAATCTTGGCTAATGTAATGATGATGTGCCTTGGTGTGTTCCTCCTTGGGTCCACCTTCTTTGGGACTCTCTGAGCTTCCTGGACTTCCTGGAAGTCTATTTCCTTAGCCAGAATGGGGAAGTTCTCCTTTACTGTTTGTTCAGATAACTTTTCCACTTGTTGCTCTTCCTCTTCCCCTTCTGATACCCCTATAATTCAGAAGTAGGAATGTTTAAAGATGTCCTGGAGGTTCCTAAGCCTCTCATTTTTTTAAATTCTTGTTTCTTCATTCTTTTCTGATTGGATGTTTCATTCTTGTCCACTCCATTGATTTGAGTCCCAGTTTCCTTCCCATCACTATTGATTCCCTGTGCATTTTCCTTCATTTCACTTAGTGTAGCCTTCATTTTTTCGTCTAATTTGTGAGCAAAATCAACCAATTCTGTGAGCACCCTGATCACCAGGGCTTTGAGCTGTGCATCTGATAGGTTGGCTATCTCTTTATCGCTTAGTTGTATTTTTTCTGGAGCTTCGATCCGTTCTTTCATTTGGGCCATTTTTTTGTGTCTTGATGTGCCTGTTATGTAGTGAGGGGTGGAGCCCCTCACTACAGGGGCTCACTATAGGTGTTCATCAGGCGGTGCAACCCGGTTGCTGGGTTGTGATGCTGTATGTGGGGTAGGGGTCTGAGAGGGAACAATGGCGCTTGCTCCTCTCTCTGCCAGATTTCAGTCACTTGTCCCGCTTCCCAAAAGCAAATTGGGCCCTTCTGGTGCTGATTCCTGTGTGGGTGGGTGTGTGTATGTCCTGGGACCCTGTGGGTCTCTCCAACAAACTCTCCTTTGAGGCTGAGAGTCTCTCCTGGCACCTCAACCCCCACAGGTGTTTTCAATCAGTATTTTGAGGCTTTATTTCCTGGCACTGGGGCCCTGGGTTGAGTGGTCTGTCTTGCTCCCCAGTTTTCGCCTGGTTTATCTGCATGCGAATGTGGGGCTTCGTGGTCTGCCAGCCACCTTGTGCACCGCGCCCCTCCACAATCTGCAGCCTTGCTGGGTCCGCCCGCTGCCACCTATGCACCTGGGGTCTGCCAGCCGCCCTGCTATGACCCCTCTTCGTCCCAGCCGCCCAATTCCGCCCCTCCTACTGGTCTGGATGTATGTGTCATCTTTAACTCCTTGGTTGTCGGACTTCCATGCAGTTTGATTTTCTGGCAGTTCTGGTTATTTTTTTGTTTTTTAAATTTGTTGTTGTCCTTCTTTTCATTGTGGGAGGAGGCACAGTGTGTCTTCCTACACCTCCATCTTGGCCAGAAGTTCCTGTAGCTATTTTTCGAGCCTTGTCATGTCATCTGGGGTTTTAGAAGGAATCAATCACCTTGGTGCCACCAGCCAGGCAGGGGGACAGACCACTCTGTGACAGGGAACCATTGATGTTACCCTACATTTTGTTATATAGTCCAGCATTCAGTAATCACAATCTAAACATGAGGACGTTAACTTCAGTTGGTCTCGTAGTGCTGTGTGGCAGTGTTTGGGGTTTCAGCTGCCAGGGGCCCTTTCCATTTGCAGCCTGCACTGCAGCCCAGCAGGTGGCAGTCAGCAGGTAATGTGGTGGGCACCTGCAGGCCCCTGCCAGTGTCACTCTTGAGTGGTAGGGCCTGCCTGGAGACCTGGGAGGAGTCTGCGGACAAGGCTCCACTGGGCTTGTTGAAGGAGAGACACACGCTGGCAGCCATACTAGTGTTCCCCTTCCCTTCCTGTCTTCTAACTGCAGCAGGTTTCCTGCTTTCTTTTTTCAATTTGTGTGTGTGTGTGTGTGTCTGCGTGCTTTATTTATTTATTTATTTACTTACTTATTTATGGGAGTGGGGCAAGGGGAGAGGAAGAGAGAGAAACATCTATCTGTTGTTCCACTGATTTGCGCATTCATTGCTTGATTCTTACATGTGCCCTGACCAGGATCGAACCCACAACTTTGGTGTAGTGGGATGCTGCTCTAACCAACTGAGCTGGCTGGCCAGGGCATGGCAGGTTTCTTCACCTCTCTGTGCTTCACTTTTTCATCCTTAAAATGGTGGTGATGACAGCACCTGCGCTGCAGGCCAGTGGTGAGGATGACAGGAGCAGTTGTCTGTGTGTGTGGGCCAGGGCTTGGCCCAGGGCGCGCACGAGGCGTCCCTCACTGCCATCCTTCCCCCTGTTGCCTTTACTCACATGTGGTATGAGGAGAGGAGTAGGAATGGCGCATTGTGTAGAATGTTTGCGGAGTCCTGGAGCATACCCTGGGAGGGAGGTGCTGGCAGGGGGTGGGGGTGACGCAGGGTACTGTGTGTGCTAGGCTGCAGCTGTGTCTCTGCCTTCCAGGACCTGCCCTCGTTCACCCAGAATGTGCACAGGCTGGTCAACGACCTGCGATACTATAGACTCTGCAATGACAGCCTGCCCCCCGGCACTGTGAAGCTCTAGGCATGGCCTGCTTTCCGCCTGAGGGACACGAACTGCAGCTGCTGCCACCTGCACCACCTCACCTTCCTCCACAGTTGTCTCCCAGATGAGTCTCAGTTACTCCTCGGGTTCTTACACCCTGAGCAGCGTCGCCTGCCCTGTGCCCCTCCTCCATGATCCTCTACTGCCACCCACCCATCAGAACTGGCCTCAGGGTGTATCTTAGCACTGGCTAGAGTACCCAGGACATTTGGGGCAGGCGGAGGGTCATGGCTAGGGACCGGGAAGGCACCAGGAAATCCTGTGCGGTGCTCTGTGTACATCTTGCATCTATCAGTCATGAGACTGAAACGCCAAGGACAGCTTATGACAGTGCCACCTTCTCACCATTCCACCTCCCTACCCCTCTCTGGCCTTTGTCTAAGGGGAGACATGACCAGCTACGGCGCTGGAACTTTTGGCACTTCTGTCACCCGCCCCGCCCCCCAGTTGCCTTGAAGTCTCAGCTCTGTGTTAGAGATTTGCAGACTCATGGTTTTTTTGTTCTTGTTTTCTCATCATTCCATTGTGATACTAAGAAACTAAGAAGCTTAATTAAAAAATAAAGTGCTTATGTTGTTGTTATATAAACTCTGGTTAGGGAGCTTCTTTGCAGTCACAGCCTCCCCAGGGCCAGCATCTGGGCGAGGGGCACCGCTTTGTGTGGGGGAGGAGGCCTGTGTGTGCCCTGGGAGAGCAGAGGAGGAGGACTGGCTTTCGCAGGTGCTGGCTGCATCCCACCATCTTCAAGACAGCATCACCCTTAAGCTCTGTGAAGACACAGGGTCCCCGTTGCTCATATTCAGAGAGTGGGGGTACTTGGTGTCGCTGGCAGTCAACCTACTGGTGGAGGTGAGTGTGCAGTCCAAGGGGGCGCCCCTGCTCTCAGAGCCTGGCCTCCTGGCTCTGCACCTCCCAGAGAACGGATCCCTCCCTAAGGTGCCCAGCCAGGCACTGTCCCTCAGTGGACTGAAGGGAGGTGGCTGTCTCGTGATGGTTTGTCTGAAAAGAGTGGTTGGGAGGGGAGGACGGGACAGAGGGTGTCACTGTGTGAGGGTGGGAGGGGGAGGGCTCAGGGCTTACTAGTGTGTCTAAGGGCTGGGGTCTTGCCCAGCCCTTTGTGAGTGGAGATAACACTTGTCCCCAAAGTTTCTGGAGTAACGAGTCCGCAGTTCCCCCTGCTTTGAGGGCCATAATGACTAGATGGCAGGACTGGGGTGATTCTAACATGGATTACCACATGTGGCAGGAAGAGGTTCGCTCACCCAGCAGTAAGGGGAAGAGTAGCCCTTGGCTTATCAGTAGAACTGGGGTCAAAGGGAGTTGGGGGCTGATGGCCTCTATTTCTGAGGTCTTTATAAATCAGTTTGGTGATGGTGGGCTGGGTGAGAGAGAGTGTGTGGGTGTTGCAGCCTCTTTGTGTCAATCACAGCCTCTCAGCTGCCACCAGCCCCACTTCCAGAGTTCAGGGAGGAGGACGTTGAAACTCCAGTTGCTCTTCTCCAGGAAGGAATTAACGTGCGGTTATTCCTGGGCAATGACTACCACCCCTCCTGCCTGCTGGGGAGGACCAGGAGTGCTGTCTGTGCCTGAGACTAAGAAAGGGCTTTCCGAATGGCTGGAGTTGGAGGGGGTGAGGGGATGGGTTTTGTCGCCTGTGGGCCCCGCCCTTGGACAGAACACAGGGCAGGACTTTGGATGGTGGGAAGAAGGTGGGCTGGGACAGGTTTCTGATCCAAGACTGACGGGCACAGCCCCGGAGCTCCCAGTCTTCAGAGTTGTGCAGGCAGAGGCCGGGGACCTGCAGAGAAGACCTCTGGTCCAATTTCTCTTGTCCGCAGTGCCGCACACAGGGTCTGGCGGGGGAGTAGGCCATACGTGTGGGTGGAGTTGGATGAGTTCTCAGGCTGTTGACAGACCTAGAAATTGTATTCTGAGGAAGTGGCTAGGGAGAAGGGCAATGAATGGCAAGGGGTTTTCAACGGGGGGGCGGGCTGCTTTCCTTGCCGCCTTTGAATGTGAGGAGGTCGTCCTGGCTCCACTCTGGTGCCCAGGTCCTGCTTGTGCTCTGGTTTTGCCAGTTACATCTGATAAAGGCACAGCCACTGGCTTTGGGGAAGAATCCGATGAAATGTCACAATTTGAAGCATTTTCCTCCACTGCCTACTATTGGCCTCATGCAGTGGAGGGCTGACTTCTTTTAATAGCCATTTGTTTTTCCTGACTGTAAAATGTAGACAAGTATGTGAAAAATGCCCAAAACTGAAAGAGCCATCCAATCCCACTGCCCAGGAAAAAAACACTGATAATATTTTGGGTAAAATTTATTTCTACATTTCTTTATAGGTGTGCAAAAGTGTATGATTTTGCCTTTCCTTTTTTCTTTCTTTTTTTTTTTAAATAAAATTGAGCTCCTGTTGTTTTGTAGTCTCCTTTTTATTCATTTAACATGTTATAACTGTTTCCCAATGTTAACAAAATTCTGGAACCTGATCTTGAACGGCAGAGTGTGTTCCGTCATGTGCTGTGCCGCGTTGTGCTCAGTTTTTCTTTATATCAGGTGGTGACGCAGTGAGCGTCCTTGCATATAAATCTTGGTATTTGATGATTTCCACAGGTTTAATTCCTACATGTGAAAGTGTGGGCTGAAGTGTTTTTGAGGACTTTGCTATACATTGCCGGGGCCTGATTTCTCATCCGAAGGAGAATGTAAGTTACATCAGAGTTGTAGAATGTCTAAGCTGCAAGGCTGTGTTGAGACAGTTGATAAAATCAGCCCCTGGTTCTGTGGATCTTGGGGACTTTTAGGCCCAGGGCCCCTGGCCGGTTAGTGGTGGCACCTAACCAGCCCTCCTTGTTCACTTCGGGGCAGCATCGTTGTCTAAGAGGGTGACGTTGCTGCAGGGCGCCGGGACCAGGGAGAGGAAAGGAGCTGCTGGTTCTAGTTGACTCTTTTGGCCTTGGCCTTGATGGCAGTTCATTAATTTAACAAACATTATTTATCAAATACCTCTATAAGCCAGGTGCTGGGCTCCAAGTGAAAGCCTTGGAGATTAATATGGTAAGAATTCATAGGCCAGTGGGGAAACAGGCAGATGGATTGTTCCAGAATGGTGTGCTAAGTAGTGTGATGGGGATTGGGAATCAGGAAATGGATGGAGAGTTGTACATGGAACTGGGGAAGGGCCAGAGGGCATGGGGGGGGCCTCATTGAAGGCAATGGTCATCTGAGAAGGGGCATGGGTGGGGGAAGGCTGAGGACAGGTGTGACATCTTAGGGCTGGCCCGCAAGCTGGAGTTGCAGACGGCAGGAAACTGCCACAGAGCTTTGATGGGGCAGGTGACTAAGTTTTTCTTTTTTCCAAACCAGGATGTGGTGAGTAAACAGCAGCATTATCAGCAATAATTCTGGGACAACTGGGATAAACTGGGACTTCGGTTTCCCTGGTCCTGGAGAAGAAAGCGCCTGGCTCAGTGACGCTCCTGTCACCAAAGATGGGCGAAGGCAAAGTCCCACCACCCCTTCCTTTCCACTTCAAATACAGCAGCCTGTCTCATCAGGAGTCAGCTCTGAACTGGCCCCAAAACAGACAAATCGATGATGGGCAGTGTTTTATTCTGTGCAATGGGCATTTTAGTGAATGCTGTTGGACCACGTTGGGTGCATCTGGGCTAGCTCTGCGGGAAAGCTGAGATCTTCCCCGGCCCCTTGGACTAAGTCAGCTGCCCTACTCCAACTCCTCCTACTCAGAAGCTCTCCTAAGCACCTCTTGACAGTGAAGGGCTTCCCATGTCCATGCCACCTGCAGCCCCTCCTGTCATTGGTACCTGTGGGGTCCCCCACCAAAATGAGAACTTGGAGGCAGGGAATTGGTGTGTACCCAGAGTACAGGTCTGTACCCCCAATTCGGGGGTGGCCGGGAGCAGGTGCCCAGTGATGTTGAGTACATGAGGGCTTTCCAGATTAATTCAAATGGGTTTTTCCTCATAGGAGGAAGCTTCAAGTTAACAGTGAGGTCTCCTCTGACCAATTTTTAACATGATGAAACCACATCCTCTGTGTCTGCCCAGAACGCCCAGCCTCCCCTTGCAGGGCTCCTTAGGGAAAGGCACTCAAGCGAACAGCTCTTCAGTGGAGGATTTCTTTAGCTCAAGGACTCCATTTCCTGCTCTTCCCCATATGCACCATTGGAAACACCTTTAAAAAACTGTTAATTGGCTCAGGCCCTCGGAGGTGGCAGGGTGGCAGGGTGCACAGCTGACAGGTTACGCAGTCTCCTGGGTCTGGGCCAAGAGCCTTGGGTGGTGCTGGCGAGAAGCTGGCTCTGGGACCCAGGGACTCTGAAGGGCACAGGAAGCCCTTATGGGTCAGAGTTGGGTGCTGACCCCGGGAGTGGGGCTGGTGGAAAATTAATTAGATAAAACATCCAGAAGCCTCACAGGCCTGACATAGGTGGACATTTTGTCAACAAGTATATTTTTAAAAGCTTTTTCTTCCTTCTTTATTATGGAAATAATAATACACGTTCCTTGCAGATAACACAAAAAGGAAATACAAATTTGAAGTGGTTTAGTAATGTTTCAGCGGGTGGCCTTCCAGGCCCTTCCTCGCATCCACACCTCACAGCGGGAACACGGTCACGGTACCTGTGTGGTGGTGGCGCTCTTGCCTCTCAGGCCTCTCTGAGAACATGCACGCCTTTTGGTGGGTCACATGGACCTTAGCTGTCTGGCTGTTCCGACCTAAGCTGTGAGGGGCCAGTAAGGTAGAAGCAGCCACCAGAACGTAGAGGGAAGTGATGGGGGCCTCAGGCCCACACTAATGTCCAGAGTTAGCCCCCAGGGCTGAGGCTAGAGATGTGTCTGAGGTGTGTCTTCCCCCAGAAAGCGAAGTGGGTCTGACACCATTGTTCTTGGAACCCCCCAAGAAGGCATAACCCGCATTTTGTAGAGGCAGAGCCTGAACACCTGCTCAGCTGCCTCTGCCCTGTGCCATGCTGGAGTTGAGCCCCAAGCTCCTGAGAGTCACGGTTACCTTGCTTTCAGCCTCTAAAGGGTGCTGGAGTGGAAGTGATTCAGACTCCAAAGGTGTCGGAGGCATCTCAATCTCTCCCTCGCCCAGCCTGTTAGGGAAGGGACTGGGCACTGAGGAAGCTCAGGGCTTTGTTACTTTACTGATCTGTATTATGGTATTTCCAGAAATGGCTCCTACCTCCTGCTGTGGGAGGAGATAGGCACCACTGCCTCCTGGGTGCAGCCTGGGTTTGCCCCCTCCGGGTGCCACTCACCTACCTAGGATTCCTCTGCTTCAGAGCAAATGCTTGCTTACAGGTGAGATGAGGCTCAGGGAGAAGTGGCTGTCCAAGGCCACAGAGCAGGTCGCCAGCAAAGCTGGGGTCTGATTTTAGGTGTGTGTCTCTCCAGCACCTGCACCCTTTCTCTGCTGTGCCAATGCTCATGGATCCCGCCGCTTAGCCACGGGGGAACCTGGGCGTGCCGAGGCCCGAGAAGTCCCTTCTGTGCCAGAGTCAGTTATTCCTAAACTCACATTCTGATGAATCAAGGTGGCAGTACATGTGTCACTGTTCCCATCGAGCTTGGAAAACAGTGAGCCCAGAGGAGTAATGTGGCTCACCCAGGGTCACACAACTGGAAGGTGGCAGAGCGGGAATTCCAGCGAGGTGCGGGGGGTCTGTGATCTGCCCTGTTCTCTGTCAGAGGTGTGGTGGCCTCTGTGCCGTTTAATTTCTTGACAGGTGTGAGTGGAGGTGCTCTGTGGGTGGAGATGCTGGGGGGTGGGAAGCCGAGAGCTTGCAGTCTGTGTTGCTGCCAGGTCCCACCCCTTTCTCCTTTCAGCCCACCCCCCTCTCAGGGCGCAGCAGCAGAGCCAGTGCCTGTGAAGAGCAGGCTGCCTTCCCGATGCACTGAAGGGCGCCATACCTAGCAGATTCTGTTGCTCTCGGGGGCTTTGAGCTGTTGGCAGAATCTGTCTTGCAGGTGACACAGGTGTGGCTATGTTTTAGGGAAGCTCTGACACCTGCAATGTGTCCCTGAGTGCAAGGCTCCTTGGGATTTCTCTGGACAGCTTGTGGAGTTCAAGGTCAGATGTGTAGGTTTCCCTTAGAATGACGATGTGTGTCTGACCCACCCTCGGCTCAAAGACACGCAGCACTTAGGCATCACTCACGTGTTAAGCCTTTCAGTCCACTCCCAGACATTTCCCAGGGTCTGCTCGGGCAGGCACTGGATAGAGGACTGGGGAGGGAGCACGGGTGACACATGGGCCCTGACCTCAGGAGAGGGAGGGAGGACCCTGCTGTGTGCCCTGTGCCATACATGCAAATAATCACACACATGAGCTTTGTGTGTGCGTGTGCAGGCTCTACTCAGACATGGCATGTGTGCAAAACGAACCTGCTTCTGTAACCATCTCACTTTACTCTAGAAAACTGGTGGTGGGAAAATGCATTTTTAAAAAACTTGCCCACTAACCAGAAATTATTCTCCAGAATTAAAACAGGCTTTTCTGGCTAAAATACTAAGTAAAAGTTCAAACTAGACAGCTTTTGTGAGAATTTTAAATGATGCTGCTTCCTCCGGGCAGGTGTGGCTCTGCCATCGGAGCGGAATGGGGTGATTTCAAACTCCACCTGCCCCCGCGGCCAAGCCTTCTTGGACATTGCTGTAGAATGCTGATTGTTCTCAATTGATGTCTTGATTTGATCACTGTCAACTTCAACTGGTATCCCTGACTGTGGAGCATCATCCAATGAGAAATCTCCAGCACTAAACTGTGCAAACCACTTTTGACACGTTCAATCAGTCAAATAATAAAGCATAATATGCTGACAATGTTGCATATTTTCTTCCATCTTCGATAGTAAAACAGCTACACAAAAACTCACCAATTTTGATGTTTTTTTTAAAATGCATGCTGATATGACAGCTGTCACACTACAGTCTAACAAAATTGTTTTGAATGAAGTTAAAGACAACTAAGCCCTACTAGAGCCATCTTACGGAAAAAAAAACAAACGAACCTTTTGGCCAATCCAATAGGTAGGCTGATTCCTCTCTCTCGTGCCCAGCTGTGTAACCTCAGGCAGGTCACCTAGGCTCTGTGGTCCTCAGCCCTTATCTGTAAAGTAGAATTAGTATGAGTTCCTCCCAGGGTTGAAAGGCCACATGAGATGATGCATGTACCCTATTCAGCTTCAAGCCTGGGTTGCCGTGGCTGCTAAATAGACGGGCCTTTGGGCGGTTGCAGTGTGTAACCCATGGCGCCAGAGGCTTGTTTTCTGCCAATGCAGCAGGACTGGGGTTTCAGCTAGAAGCTCGGATAAGTTCTGAGACTTGCCCAATGTCTGCAGCAGAGTGGGAACTTGAGCCCAGGTTTGCTCTCCTGGGCACCCCTGCCTCCAACAGGTCAGGCCCAGGGGCTGGTGGAGAGTGAAACTTTCCTGGGCTTCCCTGTGGCCACCTCCCACCTCCAGGCCTGTCCTATATCCTGACCCTTGCCAGGGTTAGAGCTTAGGACCCTGGCTCAGCTCAGCTCTTTCGTTAGGTCTGTGGGCCCCTGGGAGGGGTCACCATGGCAGCAGGAGCGGGCGTGGTGGGAAAAGGCCAGGGAGCTGACATTTCTTAAGCGCCTGAGTGACTTACTGGGGCGTTTAACTCACTGCAGTAAAAACACGAAAAGGTTTCATTTCTTAAAAGATGAGGCAGCATAGCTATAGACGTGCAATTCTGATGGCCTTTGGCTGCATCCTGGCTGCTTATCTCCTGCTGTGTGACCTTGGGCAAGATTCTGACACTCTGCCTCAGTTGCCTCATCGTTTAAAGGAAGATAATAATATAACAATGATGATATAGAGCTGCTGTGAAGATGAAAAGAGTTACTACATCTAAAGCACGAGGACTGTGGCTGGCATGCAGGGGCACTGCCTGTGTTAGCTGCTATTACTATTTTAATTATTTTTATAATTCACACAATTGCCCGCAGCTGTGCTCCATCCCTCATTATGACATTGGCCAGATTCCACAGCTTCTGGCCCCTTTCTGTTGCTGCAATGGTCTTAATTCAGTAGTAGGCTCAGGCCTGCGTGTTTTGTAACCTCAGTTTGCAATTCCATTCAGAGTTCCTCTGCTGCTCAGCCCCGCAAGTCAGGGCCGGGCCCCAGTTCCACCTGAGTGTGGGGGTGCCCCTGTCAGGCTCTCCCACACCCTTCGCATACCCCTCCCACTTATTGGCTCCTTTGGGGTTGGCATGGGGGGCCCTGCAGAGGGGGTACCACATAGTTGTGGAGAAGAGGCCAGCCTCAGCCTGGACCCCTTTGGCACCAAGCTGGCCCCACCACGGCTCTGTCCTCAGCGCCTTCTCAGGTCATAGGTCAGGGGTCTGCATCCCTCTCTCGGCGCTGTCATCACTGGACTGGTCCCATGACATTTCTTCTCCTCTAACCTCCGTTGGGGACAAAGGGAGGACTTCCCTCCCCTTCTGAGGGCCATCGAGAAGAAATGTGATTTCCCCTAGGCCTCCTGGGGTGCACTTCACCACAGGCCCTGCAAATCGAGACCAGCGGTGAGCCTGGGTCCCTGCAGCAGGCCCCCCACCTTCAGTCTCCGGGCCAGAAATGCCACCAGTGGCCTGGTTCCCAAGTGTACCCCAATTCCAGGGCCGAGCCCCAACAGTACAGCAATATGGGCCCTGACTCCTCGACCCTCCCTGTGCTTGCCCTTTGCTAGCGGCTTGCAGTTCCTTCCACTAACAGCGAGGATTTTGTTCCTGCCCCTTGACTTTGGGTTTGGCCATGTGACTTGCTGTGGCCAATGGGTGAGCTGAAAGTGACAATGGTGGCCATAGTTAACATGATGGCCCTAATTAACTGCTACACCCCTCCCTGCCATCTTCTACCTCATCATGGGGGAAGGAACAGGAAAGGAAAATGCATTTCTCACTTCCCAGGCTCAGGGCAAGCTCTCTGTCCATGCTTCTCTCTGGTGTGGGCCCCATCCGCCGGCAAACAAGAGGCCAGTTCTCCTTCCTTGGCGGCCTCCCAGCCTGTCCATATAATTCTTACAGGACCTCCCTCCCTTTAGAATGTAGGGTACTTGTCAGCTTTGGACCTTATCTGCCAAGCAGGGGCAGGAAATAGATCCCACTGGGTGGCCTGTTACCTGAATATTATCTTAACTGATCTCCACTGCATCGGTGAGATGTCCCTGGGGGTACCCACTTTACAGATGAGGAGACTGAAGGTCAGCAGTGGCAAGTGACCTACCCAAGGCCATAGGGAGGGTTCCAGGATCCCAACACAGAGGTGTTTGACATCAGTTGCCATGTCCTGTTACCTCCCAAGGAAAAGAATCTCAGCTGGGCTGGTGGGAAGCAGCCCTCTAGGGCCACCGCACGGAGTCAGGGCTGAGCCTGGGCTCCTAGAAGAAGCTCTTCAGGGCGCCTCTCCTTCCTGCTTCCAGGAGAGCAGCTGCTATACTGGCGTCAGGTTTGCGGGTGAAGATGGGGCTCCATCAGCCAGAGGCAGGGGAAGAAAGAGGTAGGCAAGAGCGGCTGTCTGCTGTCCTCCCTTGCTTCTTCCCTTCCCCTCCTCATTTCCCTCTTAGATGCTCAGTGAGAACCGGCTTCATCCCGGACTTTGCTCTAGGCGCACGGGCTCCGAGGGGAGCAAGACAGGCCTGGTCCTGCCCTCCTGTGACTGCCACTCCAACAGAGGACACGACAGACAATCGTGTTCTGAACAGCTGAGCAACTGGACGTGGCCATTTCGGATCGTGCCACGTGGAGACCGTGTTGGTGATGGGACACACACAGTCACCGAGTGGATGCCTTTGCGTAGTCAGAGGGTCTCTGGGGAGGTGACCTGGGCTGAGACTGGGTGAGACAAGAGAGCACTTCTGGCAGGAGGGACAGCAGTGCCAAGGCCCTGAGGCCAGAACCAGCTGGGTGTGCTAGAGAACAGAGGGAAGACCTCTGCAGCTGGGGCTTAGAGGGGGGATGGGGTGGTATGGGGTATTATTTGATTATTTAAATATGTACATATATTATTTCTGCAGGAATTTTAAATAATAATTGAAAATGAACAATAACACAAACCGGCACTCCCAAGCCCCAGCACTGCCCAGGTCAGGGCCGATGCCTGGCCCCCATCCTCTAGCAGCCCTTGCTGAGGCCTCTGTGCCAGCACTGCGGACTCAGGCAGCCTACAGGCTCTTCAACCTCTGACCCCATGCAGGGAATAGACAGGGCGGTGGCTCAGAGTGTCTGCTTGCACCGGCTGGCCTGGCATGGTTCGTGCACGATTTGCCAATTGCCCACTGGAACTTGAATGTGAAGACTGGCTTCTGTGATAATTGACCTTGAAAGTGGGAGCAGGACCAGCAGCCAGAGCCTCCTGCTGCTGGAGGAACCCCTTGGCTCTGCGTTCCGGGCGGAGCCCAACATCCTCCCTTTTTCTTGTTTTAAGAAAGCCCCTGAGACAGAGCTTGAGGTTTTGGGGTGCCTGGAAATAACTCCGGGTCATAGCTCTCTACTCCTGGCTGAGAGACCTTGTAGGTCCCCTCAGTTTACTTACCGAAATAATAGGGGAAAGAGGTTAATCCTAAACGTTCCAAGTCGGCTGTGTGAGAATTAACTGAGAGCTGCACTAAGCATGGGGACAGAAGAGAGGCGCAGCAGTAACCAGTCCTCATTGTTATGGGGTGAGGGACCTGGGACGGAGAAGCCCCTCAGCGGATGGTTCCCACATTGTGATCATTCTCGTCTCTTTTGTCTTGCTCACTCTCCTCCAGCCACTCTGAGCCACTCTGAGCTGCTCCTCACTTGGCCACCGCTCCTCCTCTGGGCATCGGCACTTGCTGTGACCTGTCCCTGAGTCTGCGGTTCTCACCGCCTCTGTCCCCTGGTCCCTGGTCAGGAGCGTGTGAGCCACCTCCTTGCTGCTCTCCCAGCCCCTTGCTCCACTTCAGTTTTCTTCACAGCTCTCGTCAACACCGGACCTGTTATGTTTCTTACATTTTTGAGTGGGGTGCGTGAGTGGGTTGTCATTAGTCTCCCTTCAAAAAAAATGGAAGCTTCTAAAAGGCAAGAAACCACTTGGAGAGGGCTGAACAGTGCCTCCCCACAACCCTGAGAGAAAAGCCTGTGACCGAGACCCAGAACCGTCTTGACTACAACCGACTTTGGAGAGAGGGTGTGTGAGATGTGGTTAAATTAAAGGGTCCTGAGATGAGGCCGTCCTGGATTATGTTGTGGGCCCTAATCCAGTGACAAGTGTCTTTGCAAGACACACGGAGGAGGGAGGCAGAGGCGGGAGTGGTGCGGCCACAGCCGATATCTCCCGTGGCCACAGTGAATGCCGATGGCCAGCAGAGGCTGGAAGAAACAAGAAAGGAGACTCCCTTAGAGCCTCGGGAGGGAGCGTGGCCCTGCCGATCCCTGGGTCTCAGACTCCGGGCCTCCAGAACCATGAGAGGACACATTTCCGTGTTTTCAAACCACCCAGTGTGCATGCAGCCTTTCAGTGCAGCAGCCCCAGGGTGCTAAACACCTCTGTGTCTCCGATGGATGCCCAGACCCGCGCTGGGACTGTGGCGGCCAAGCAAGGCAGCTGGCTGTCAGGGGAGGGCTGGGGAGCAAGCCTCTGAGGCTCTGAAGCTGTTCATCTCTTGACTCCCCAGCTCTGCCCTTGGAGGGCAAAGGCAGTCACAGATAGTTCCTGAGCAAATGGGTGTGGCTGCATCCCCATAAAGCGTTATTTGTGGACACTGAAAATTTAATTTTATATAATTTTCATGTGTCACGAAATACAATTCTTAGTTTGATTCCCCCCCCTCAACTACTAAAAAAAATGTTCTTAGCTTGTGGTTGAACATGAGCAGGAAGCGGCCTAGGGCTGGCCCGTGGGCAGTTTGCTGGTGCTCCATCGGGGTTTGCTGCAGGGCTGAAGAACATCACAGGCAGCAGCTGGGTGCTCCGGTCAGGCAGCCCAGACACCGTGGTGAAGCCATGCACACTGAATGCCCTGGGAACTGAAATAGACTTGGTTTCTGGGCCCTGAAAACTGCTCAAGGCAGATGCCCCACACCAGGGTCTTCAGCCATGAGGAACAGTGAGGACAGAGGGCTGAGAGGTTGCTCAGGTGCCTGGTAGGGGAGCGTGTTCCCAGGTCTTCAGTGCCAGGCAGTGCCATGGTGGCTAAAGTGATGGAGGAGACAGGAGGCTGCGACTGCTCCCTACAGGAAATGGGATTTTGAAATTCAGGTTTAGTGAGGGTGGATCCTGGGAAGAAGATGTGGGTGGAGCTCTGAGGACCAGGCATCCAAAATGCTAACTCAGAGTTGGCAAACTCCAATGCTTGCAGGATTAGGACAGGAATAAATGAGCAAAGTAGGCCTAATTTAAAACAATAGGGCCCTGGCTCATGTGGCTCAGTGGATTGAGTGCTGGTCTGTGAACCAAAGGATCACCAGTTCAATTCCCAGTCAGGGCACATGCCTGGGTTGCGGGTCAGGTCCCTGATAGGGGGCTCACAAGAGGAAACCACACATTGATATTTCTTTCCCTATCTTTCTCCCTCTTTCTCCCTTCCTTCCCCTCTCTAAAAGTAAATAAAATCTTAAAAAAAAAATTAAAATAGTAGGGAGAGGTGGGGACTGTGGCAAAGTGGGGAGACCATCTTCTATCTAAAGCAATTACTCAACTTTGGCCAATTCTGCTCAGTGAGACCGTAGGCCCAGGAGTGGCAGATTTTTAGGTTATTTCTGGGAAGCTGGAGAATCCTCTGGTTTAAAATCTTGGCTCAAATTAAAAAAAAAAATCATGCTAAGAGTTTTCCCACACCTTACGTGGATATTGATACAGCCATCTTATGACTCAGAGGGGCTAAGTTGCTTGATAAACAGCACACAGCTATGAGATGGCCACCCGGGGCATGGGTGATGTTGACCTCACAAGTCTTCCAAGTGGGGACCCTGTGTGGCTCCCTTCACTAAGTGCAGGGGGAGGAGCTGGGTCCTGATCACCTTCAGTCAGAGGGGCAGGAAGGTGATGATCAGGTTCCTAGAGGGACAAAGCTATGTGTGACTGCCCCTTCTTGGATGATGGAAAAGTGGCTGGGCACACACACCTGTGTCTGCTGGGGCCTCTGTCACTCATGCTTGGAAGCAAGGCAGCCCTTCTGCAAAGACACTTTGGGAAAGTGCAGGTGGCTGCTGTGCCCGAGTTCTCGGGGGCTGGGGAAGCACTTAGCATGAGCTGAGCAGACCAGACAGCCCCGTCTGCGAACCAGCCCCCTGCCTGCACATCTCATTCCACAATTCCATCGGAATGGGCAACTGTGCAAGCAAAGAAGGATTTGCTCTTAATGAGTCTGTCCAGAATTGCCCTGTTTTCCAGGCATTGATAAACTGCAACACTTAATACAAATTTCATGGCGCAATTTAGTGAGGGAGACATGTAGTCCCAGCCCCTCCTGCCCTGATCTCAGAGACTTTCTCTGGGTGTTGGTCCCAGGAACACTCCGTGTTCAACACAGGGCCGTCTTCAGGGGCATTATTGCCCAGATGGCCAGGGCTTCTGTGGGCAGAAGGAGCCATCTGCTGTCGGGAAAGTCTCTGTCATTGCCACCTTCTGCCCTCTCATGGTGGTCATTGGTCATTTCGACGGTCCAGAATCTATTCTCCTGTATCTGCCCTCATCACCTGTGCCTGTTTGTAGACCTGCCAGCTCTTTGCAATATGCTCTTCCCACCCAGAGGTGGGGTCTACTGCCTTCTCCTCAGACCTGGAAGTGACTCCATGTGAGTGCCCAGGACAGAGCTCAAGAGGCCTTGCAGCTTCCACCTTTGCCTTCCCAGCCCACAGGCTGCCATGTGACGCAGGAGCACCATCCAGCTGACTGAAGGGAGGGCTTGCGTGGAGAAATGAGGCAGAGCGCCAACTACTGGACGTGCCAGCAAGTTCGTCATTGACTACAGTGCCCCAGTGGTGCCATCCAGAAGACTGCAGCCCACAAACGACGCTGGGAGAGGAGCAGAGCTGCCCACACGCCAACCCTTGAACATGACAAGTAATCATTGCAGCCTTTAGCTGTGGATTTTGCAAGCTTGTTACACAGCAAGAGATAACTGCTGCAGCCATCTTTCTGTCAGTCCCAGACACGATGTTTGGGTGAGGGCTGCCCCAAACACAGCTCCAGGGGTGGGTGCTGACCGGCTTACGCCAATCAAAGCATCCATTGTCCCTGTCCACAGTGAGACCTCCAGAACCATTCACTGGGGCTTCCTAGAAAGAGAAGTTTTCCCACTGAGAAGAAGTTGGTGTGGAGTGAGAGTGTGAGGTCAGGATTCAAGGCAGCCATCTGCTGCCCAGGGAGAGCCTGGACCTTCTGGGAGACTTCCATGTGCAGCCAGATGGCAGAGGGATGGAGCGCACTCGGCAGAAGGCAAACCAGAAGGCCGAAGAGGACCCAAGTCCTGGGTCAAGCCACATCTAAAGCAAGACCCCCTGGGCTTATTGGTCGTACAGGCCAATGAGGGCCTTTCAAATGGGTAAAGCCAGCCCTAAATGACACACTTTCCTCTAAGGCCTGTCACAGTGCCCCCAGGGTATGTGCTTATAGGTTAAAATAAAAGAAGTTGGGGCCTGTGTGGGTAAAGAGTATGTTAAGGAATGTGCATCAGAGAATTGTTTCTATTGTAAAAACAGAAGAACAGGTTATCTTTTAAGTAAATTTGGGGACATCCCCTCAGCGAAACACTCTACAGCCATTACAGTGCAGTGGGGACCATCAGACCTGGACTGACGTCTGATGTCTCTGTCATTTATTTCCTGTGTGACCCTGGGCTGGTTGGGTGACTTTTCTGAGCCTCAGTTCTTCCTCTGTAAAATGGGCACAGTCACAGTGCCTAGCTATAGAATTTTTGTAAGAATTAGAGAAATGTGTGAACAGCTCAATAAAATGCTGGAACATTCCTAAATATTTAATTCATGGTTATATTATTGTTAACATCTAGTGACATTGTGCAGAGGTCATGATATGATTTTAAGTGTGAAAAGCTGATAGTAAAACTGAGCATACCATGTAATTAAAATTTTATAAAGTGTACATGAAATTTTGCATGAAAACACTGGATTATCCATCAAAATGAATACAAGTAATTGTGGAGTTATAGGTAACTTAAACATTCTTTATCCTTTTTTGTATTTGCTAGATTTTCTATAACACATCTTTGAATCAGAAGAAAAAACTATTAAAAAGGAAGGGAGGGAGGGAGGGAGGGAGCTCCTGGTGGGTAGAACCATCCCAGGGAGACAGAGAATCGGATGCTCTGAGGACGGCTGTTCCCTGTTGCCCAGGTGGCTGGCAGCCTCTGACTGGCCCCCAGTGATGCCCGCCTTCTGTTCTTAACGACTGGAAGCGTCCTCTCTCACGTTGGGGAGCACTGATCCATACAATCCATTGACTGTAATGGAAATGGCAGCCTGTGACACCCAAGGTTAGATCATAAAAGACATGGAAGCCTCCGCCTTGCTTTCTCGGAGATCACTCACTGGAGGGAGTCAGCTGCCACGGAGTGAGGACACTGCAGCGGTCCCCGGAGAAGTCACTGTGTCAGGAGTCGGATGCTTTCGGCCAGTAGCCCGCAGGAGCTGCAGGCCAGCTACCTCAGAGGGGGTCCTTCAGCCCCAGTCACGCTGTCACATACCATGTCCCTGGCCAACTTCCTGGCTGCAACCTTGTGCGAGACGCTGGGCGGCAATCCGAAATCCTCACTCAGAGGGCCTGGGAGATAATAAGAAATTCTTGCTGTTTTAAGCTGCTACGTTTGGGGTGATTTGTTACACAGCAAGAGATTGCTGTACACTAGGAGTGAGGGGCCCGTGTTTGTCGGGCATTTGTGTAGTTCCAGGAACCCCAGACATTTGTCATGCCATCACCTAACATGGACCCCTGACTGACACTCACACAGCCCCTATTGGGTATGATCGAAGCATTTTATACATTGCATATTTAGTTTTAACAATAACTCTATGAAGTAGAGGCTGTTATAATCCTCATTTTACAGATGAATAAGCTGAGACACAGGAAGATTAAATGGCCAACGTTACATAGCAATAGGTGAGGAAACCATGATTCAAACTCAGATGGTCTGGCTCTAGGGTCTATACTCTTTTCTTTAATCCTCACCCAAGGATTCGTTTATCGATTTGAGAGAGAGAGAGAGAAAGAGAGAGAGAGAGGGAAACCAATATGAGAGACAGACATTAACCAGGGTTGCCTCCTGTATGTACCCAAACTGGGTATTGAACCCTCAACCTAGGTATGAGCTCTGACTGGGAATCAAACCCACGACCTTTTGTTGTATGAGATGATGCTCCAACCAACTGAGCCAGCTGACCAGGGCTATGGTCTACACTCTTGCCATCATGCTGTCTCCTGAGATGGTCTGAGGCCCAGTAGTTAGAGCGCCCAGGTACCCTGTGAGCTCCCTTTCTTTCTTCCCTCTTCCCCATCGCAAAGGAGTGTTTTTATAAAGACATAATTTAACACTTCTGGGACATATGTGGGCCATTTCTGCTCTCGATATTCTTTTTCAGTTTGGTCAATCCTATGTACTTTGTTTTCGAAGAAGCTCTGCGGGTTCTAACGGGGAGGCGCCTCCAGTTCATCTGCTCTCAGCTTCCTGGTGACCGGGCCTCGCTGAACCTGGTGCCTGGGCCCACCGGTAATTCCCATCCAGTTCTTTCTTCTTCAAGGACATGCCACACGCAGTTCGCCAGTGGGAGGACTTGGGGCTGCAGACCTGCGAGAAGTAACTAGAACACAAATGTCCCGTATCCGTTAGCTTTTGTTCCAGAGGTTGACCGACCTAGGCGGGACTTGGTGAGGGAGCCCTGCTCACCTTAGCTGGGAGTCAGGCGGGGACTGTCAATCAAGGTCTTCTTCCTGGGGCCAGCTGCCTAACTCAGGTGTGTTCTTATTATGGCATTGATAGAAGGGCAAGCAGGAGCATGCAAGGTCTTCTTGAGGCCTAGAATGGGAACTGGCCCATCAATGTTCCTACCCTACACTATTTGCAAAGCAAGTCATAGGGCGAAAGTCAAGAGACGGGGAAGTAGGTCCTACCAGTAGTGGAAGGTCACAGCAGAGTTGGGGCAAAGGGCACAGATCCTAGGAGGAAGAAGGAACAAAGTCCAAGGATGGAAAATGCCTCTGCCACTCATCCCGATGATGTCCTCCTTTTTATCTTCACCTACCCTGGGGGGCACCAGAGCAGAGAAAGAAGCTCAGGCAGAAAGGCCATAATAGCCTCCAAACCCCACTGTACTTCTCCAAAGCCACCAAGAAGTGGCTGCATCTTGTCCCAGGATTGAGGTCCCCCCACTCCACCAAGACTACAAGGTAGACAGGAGGGCCCCACCCCCTGATTATGGCCACTTCACAGTGAAACACAATAGACTAGTAGTGCCAACATCCCTGAGCTGAAGACTTACCACAATGCTTTGGCTTGCCCCCCAAATCCACCCACTTGTGTGCCCATCCTTGGTTCACTGATCAAACCCCTGTCGAGCCTTCCCCCAGGTCAGCATCCCCTTGAGGATGATGGCCAGGCGTTAGATTTTCTCTTAATAATGTCATCAACCCAAGGGCAGGGCTCCATCCCACTCAGTGGGTTGAGTCCACTCTTGGGGAGGCGGAAATGGAATACATCCCACTCTTTCTGTTTCTGTTTCTCCATGGTTCACTCACTCCACATATTTTAGTTCAATAGATTTCTTTTCTGGGCAGAAACTCCTGACACACGAAATGGGGTTGACCACAGGATCCTTCCAGAGATGATGGCTGCCAGGCCAAGGCACCTGGGTCACTGGAATTGGAGCCATGCACTTGGGGTTGAACCTAGCTCTGCCATTGACCTTGGGTAGGGTAACTCTCTTTTAGCCTCAGTTTTCTCACCTATAATATGGGGGTATAAGGGCTCCTGTCTCCCAGGGCTGTTGCAAGGAATAAATGAGGGCATGTGTGTCAGGCTCTGGGTACTCCGTACGGCACCTAGTAGATGTTCTTTCTCTTTGCTTTTCTTGGGAGATGAAACCGATAAAAGGAGTGTCAGGTAGGGGTGCATGTGTGCGAACATCTACACTGGTTACAAGATTGTGCGGGAAAGACGAGGGGCTCCCGGAGATGTGCCTTGATCACAGACCTGAGGAAATTAAGGCAGTGCTCGGTGCCGGCAAGGTTCATGCCTTCCCTCTGACCTCTGTGCCCCTCCGCTTCCATCAGTGTGGGACTTGGGTGTCAGCTGTGCCTGGGCTTCAAGTGGGCTAGAAGCTCACTGTCTCGTGCGGGGTGGGGAAAGCACTGGTTCTCAAGTTTGAGAGTCCCCATGTTTTCACACTGGGACCACCACCCCCATATTGTCCCACCAACAGTCTCTTCTTTGGCAGTGTCACTTGTCTCAGTCACAACGGCCACTTCTGTGCCTTAGTGCCCTCATGTATCAGAGAGGACTAGAAGCTTGCCTGCTTCATAGCATTGTCTGTGGGTGTGATGAGCTAATACGTGTGAGCCTGCTTGCACAGTGCCTGATGCAGCATCAATATTTTCTAATATTATATTTATTCTTTATATTACTACTATTAAAAACAAGACCTTTCCACAGAAGACCCTTCAACGATATTTTGTTATGAGATGGGAGCGACCCTGAGAGTGGCTTAAAACTGCGGCTGTACCTGAAGATGCCTCAGATTTTCTTCTGTGAAAAAAAAAAAGTGCCACATTTGATGACCTCTTCTGGGGTGACACGTGACTGTAAGCTATTTGTCCTCCCAAAACAAACAATCTAGTCTGTTCCTTTAAGAGGAAAGTGATTTTTAAACAATGTGTGAGAATGTAACTGCTTGTGGAGAGAAATTCATGTGTTGGAAAGAGCATTTTGAAAGCAGATGTTTGGAAATGTTTCCATTGTTATGAAATTGTGTTGCCAAAAAGCAATGAAAGTGTGTTTCCCTTAAACTCTTCAAGTCTGCACACTGTAAGAACTTGAAAACAGAAAATGCCAACCAATGTCAATACCTTCCAAAACAAAACTTCTAGGGGGTTTTGAATCTGTTTATTAAAAATACACAAATACCACCCTGACCATGGTGGCTCTGTTGGCCAGTCTTCCACAAAATGAGAGGTCACCAGTTCGACTCCCAATCGGAGCAGATGCCTAGGTTGCAGGTCTGGTCGCCACTTGGGGCACAAAGGAGAGGCAATCAATCTCAGTGTTTCTCTCCCACTTTACCTTTCTTCCTCCTTTACCTTCTCTCAAAAAAAAAAAAAAAAAGAATAAATAAATATCTTCTAAAAAAATAAAAATACACAAATTCTAGTCCTCTCATTTGTTTGCAAGACTGACTGACAGACATCAATGAAGATGGACATGCACATTAGGCCCTTGAGAAACGTGAGGGTTGGGATGCCAAACGCTTGCATTGTCAAAAATCCATGGTCAGTTTTGAATACCCCAAACTCCAGTTGCCCTTTGGTGTCCACTGAGGATTGGTTCCAAGACCCCCCATGAACATTGAAATCCATGGATTCTCACGTCCCCTACATAAAATGGTGTTTTGTCCTGGCCTATGCTTTCTCTGCTCCCCTGTGCGTGGTTGTAACGGGGGAGTCCGGCAGGACACACAGCAATCTCCCTCTCAGTTTAGGAGGGCCGTCCTGAGTATAGGGCTGGCTCTTAAAGGCACACGAGGACAATAAAAAAAAAAATGGTGTAGATCAATGCATACAGCTGGCTCTCCTTATTCAAAGACTCCCAGCCGCAGATCCAAATGGTACAGGTATCTGTTGGAAAATATCCCTGTGTAAGTGGACCCACGGTTCAAACCCATGTTGTTCAAGGGTCAACTGTATTAGCCAAATTTCACCAAAAACAGTCCCCCCTTTTGTGAATGGAACTAAAACATGAATATCAATATTTAGAAAGCACAGCCCACAAGGCACTCCTTCCATTTGAATTTATAAATCTTTATATAAATCCAAATTTCAGCACTGTTTTCTACTTTAACAGCCACTCAAATCAAGTATAGATATAAGCCTAAATAGAAGCAGACTCTTGAATTATCCCAGCATAGCGTATTAAAACATGCTTTTCAAAAATAAAAAAAGCATATGCAACTGCATTGCTAGGAATAGAAAACAAACTAATTGAGAATGTTTAGGACTTCCTGTCAAGATGGTGGCTTAGGTAAACACACCTTGCCGCCTCACACAACCACATCAAAATTACAACTAAAATATAGAACAACCATCACTCAGAACCGTCAGAAATTGAGCTGAATGGAAGTCTGACAACTATGGAAATAAAGAAACCACATCCATCCAGACTGGTAGGAGGGGCGCAGATGAAGAACAGGCTGGTCTCTCACCACGTGTGGTGGATAAAAACTCAGGAGGGATACCTCAGGAGCGAGGAGTCCCAGCCCCACTCCAGGCCCCAGACCATGGTTCCAGTGCCAGGAAGATAAGTCCCCATAACTTCTGGCTGCAAAAGCCAGCAGGGATTGAGTCAGTGGAAGAAACTTCTGGAGTTCCAAGCAGTTCCCCTTAAAGAACATACACAGGGACTTACTCAGACTTAATCCTTCTGAGCTCCAGCACTGGGGTAGCAGCTTGAAAGGCACCAGGGTTATATGGGAAGGATCCGAATTGTCTGGCATCAAGGCAGGGTCTGGGGCACAGCTTTCTCTCAGACAGAAAGGTTGGCAGGGGCTATTGTCCTTTTTCTGAGCCCTCCCCTCACGGACAACAGGGCGGACAGGTGGGTGCCATATCTGAGACTCCATTAATATGGCTAACACCATTTATCTCCCACCCACCCCCGCCCCAGAGATCCCCTGAGACTCTGTCCCCCCCAACTATGGGCCTACCCAAGCTGTTAACAGTGACTTTTCCATATGAATGGCTGGTCTTGGCTTATATTTCACAATTTCCTAAATCATCTCGAATAAGCAACAGCCAGCCTCAGGGAGCTCCCAGCCCCTATATGTCTTGATAAGGGGCCAGAGGCCAGACACTAGCAGCAGCCAGCCTAGATTCACAGCTTGGCTTTGCCTGGGAATCCCCAAGCCCAGCACAAGTAGTAGCCACCTCAGATGGCTTTATACCCCAGGCAGGGTGGCCCTGGGCAAAACACAGGTGTGGGCTGACCTTGGCCTGCACAAAACAGGAAAACCCAGAGCATGTGCACCCAGTGGAGAGCTATAGACCACATCAGAGCACCGCCAAGCTGCCGCTGCACAGCTCTTCCTCCAAAGAGGGTGGAGGTTGGTGGTCAGTTGTCACAGCCAATGCTTGCAACTGACTGGCCTTGGTATATCCCTCCCATTGACTTGCCAACAGCAACCAAGTCTCAGCTACAAGAGGAGGGTGTACTCAGCCCATACAAAGGGTGCACCTTGAGAACTCAGCTTGGGTGATGGAGTTGGGCTGTGCCACTGGACCCTACAGGACACTTACTACCTTAGGCCACACTAGAAAGTCATAGAGTCAAAGCAGCTCTACCTAATACAGAGAAACAAACACAGGGAGGCTGCCAACATGAGGAGAAAAAGAAACATGGACAAAATGAAAGAACAGATCAAAATTCCAGAAAAAGAACTAAACAGAATGGCAATAAGCAATCTATCAGAGCCAGAGTCCCAAACGCTGGATATATGGATGCTCAAGGAACTTAGTGAGGACATCAGTAGCATAACAAAGATCCAGTCATAAATGAAGGATACACTAATTGAAATAAAGAACAATTTACAAGGGAACAAAGGAAGAGTGGATGAAGCTGAGAATCAAATCAATGATTTGGAACATGAGGAAGCAAAAAATAACCAATCGGAACAAAATGAAGAGAAAAGAATGCAAAAATAGGAGGATAGTTGCTTTTGGGACAACTTCATGCATTCCAACATTTGCATCATAGGGGTGCCAGAAGGATAAGAGAAAGAGCAAGAAATTGGAAATCTACTTGAAAAAAAAAAAAAAAAAAACCAATGAAAGAAAACTTGCCTAACTTGTTAGGAAGGAAATAGACATGTAAGTGCAGGAAGCACAGACAGTCCCAAACAAGATGGATGCAAAGAGGCCCACTCCAAGACACATCATAATTAAAATGCCAAAGATTAAAGATAAAGAGAGAATCTTAAAAGCAGCAAGAGAAAAGTCGTTACCTACAGGGGAGTTCCCAGAAGACTGTCAGCTAATTTCTCAAAAGAAACTTTGCAGGCAAGAAATATTCAAAGTCATGAAAAGCAGAGACCTAGAGCCAAGACCACTCTACCCTGTAAAGCTATCGTTTAGAATCGAAGGGCAGATGAAGAGATTCCCAGACAAAAACTAAAGGAGTTCATCATCACCAAACCATTATTTATATGAAATGTTGAAGGGACTTATTTAAGAAAAAGAAGAAGATCAAAACTATGAACAACAAAATGGAAATAAATACATACCTATCAATCAGAATTATGGATATGGAGAGTGTTTTGATGGGCGCCAGATGGGAGGGTGTGTGGGGGAATGGGTGAAGAGATGAGGGGATTAAGAAGTACAAATAAGTAGTTACAGAATTGCCATGGGGATGTACGGTAAAGTACAGGAAATGGAGTAGCCCAAGAACTTAATACGCATGACTCATGGACATGAATGGTGTGGGGACTGCCTGAGGGGAGTGGGGGATGCTAAATGGAGGGTTGCAAAGGGGGAAAAATTGGGACAACTGTAATAGCATAGTGGATGTGGTTTCTTTAATTCTATAGTTGTTAAACTTCCATTCAACTTGATTTCTGATGGTTCTGAGTGTTGACTGTTCTATATTTTAGTTGTAATTTTGATGTGGTTGTGCAAGGAAGTGTGCTATGTTAACCTATGCCGCCATCTTGGCCAGAAGTCCAAGAATGTTTAAATAAAAGCTACAAGGTCTGTTATACTGTTAGTAAATAAAATAAAAACATTTAAAAGTAGTGTTTGTGAAATCTTCCTTTAAACATTTCTAGTTTTTATATATGCTTTGTGTTTATTTTTGTGCATTATTACGTAATTTATAAACATTTACAACTAGCTGGAGACCTGTGCTGCTAATCACTTAAACCAGTCCCAGGCCCCTCTCCCTTCCATTTCTCTCTGGCACTTTACACCTTCTCCCTCACTGTGGGAGGGGAGAGGGTTCTCCCTGGCCCAGGAAAGCAAGGCTGGCGGTGCCGCTCTTGGCCTCTAGGGGTCAGCAGAGGGAAGCAAATAGCTTGAAAGACCAAGAAGTGCTGATGGAGGAGACACCTTAAAAATGCCTGTTTTCTCCCCAACCTTTCCCACCCTCCCTCTTCAGTACTGGATTAAAACAAACCAGCTTCAGACCCTGGGACCTGAGATAAATCCCGCTGAGTGCTGAGAAGAAGGAGGGGAGTTAGTGACCTCCAGGCTAATTCAGAGCTGTGGGGCTTTCCACTTGATCTATCCGAAGATGACAGAGACCTTGGGCCTTGGACTCTGACCCTACCCTACTAACTTCTTAAGTCTCAGTTTCTCCAGCTGAGCTAGTTAGGATTCCATAAGGGTTCCATTGCACCCTTTTGGCCAAAGTGCCTGGCATGCGGTCACCTGGTGCCAAGTAAGCACTGACAGATGTGAGGAGTGACTCTTTCTTACCCTGATCCCTCTCCATCATACTGAGCTTGTCCCTGGCCTGTCACCCAGAGGACATCCCAGCAGGTGGTGGGGACCAGTGTGAGACCAGCAGGCCCCCTGAAGCCCTCTTGCCTCCTGCCTTGACTATCGGAGCCAAGGCTGACTTGCTGGCTACCATGTCGCTGTGGTTCCCGGGGACACTTTTGAGTGGGTGTCCCAGAGTGCTTGCATGCTGAGGCCTTGTTCTCTGTGAACACATCTGGGTATTTGGGGTCCATCTCAGAGCCGGCTTCAGTGCTTGGTTGGCATGGACCATGGCCCGTGCCTGCTAACACAGCTCTAAGGCCCTTCGCCTCCCATCCGCTGGCCTGCTGGCTCCTGGGGTCTCCTTCCAGAATTAGCCCCGGGAGTGTCATGCCTCTGCTCCACAGTCATCACTGGATCCCTATTACTAAGAGAGTAAGATCAGAGTTCCTGAGCCAACATTCAAGGCCATGGGATAGGCACTCTCCCCAAGCCCCTGGCACTCCGAGCTGCTTCCCTCTGACTGCTCTCCACTGCTAACAGGTGTGGTTGGCTATCAACAGAACCTCTCCAAGCTGCTTCGGTTTCCTCATCAGCAAAATGAAGGCAGCTAACCCCTTGAGGAGGCGGAAGACACGTGTAAAAAACTCCTCCTGTGTTGAGGACAATCAGCGAGTGTGGCGTGTCCCCTATTTACAGATGAGAGAACTGAGGCTCTGATGGAGAGATTCAGACCAGATGTGGCAGAGCCAGGACTCACGTGCAGACTTTCCACCCTCTATGAGGGATATCGTCTAACCCCAGCCAGCACAGACGCTGCTTCTCAGTGTGGCCCCAGTTGCTCCACTGGCATCTTGTTTCCTCTCCTCTTTGGCACATTGCCATCTGCAGTTACACGCTGACGGGCTGTCTCCTTGTTTATTTTCGTCTTCCCTGAAGCCATGGACTTGGTTTGTCTTGTTCAACCACTGTCTGACGCAGAGCCGGGGCCCAGGGAATTCTTCTGGAGTAGTTGGAGGAGCTAAGATAGTTTCAAAGAACATGCGGATGCGATGGGTTGGTTTGTTTCTGCTCTGGAGGACCCACCCTCAGGGACTTCTCTGATTGCCCAAGCCCCAGGGTCCATTCCTCCCCTGGGAAAACGGGCCCCGAGCAACAACCAGCCTCGAAACAGCAACATCTCGAGGCTGGCTTTCACTGAAACACTGCAGTGGCATCACAACCAGGGGAGTAAAGCAGGTGTTAGGAGTTGAGGTTCAGAAAACTTTGCTGATAATTGGCAATGGGCTAACCTGTTGCTGTAAATGGGGAGGGCCGGAGAGGCCCAGAAGCAAGCACGTGGCTTTGTGGCGGCTGAGTCCAAGTCGGAAGTGAAATGCATTTGGGTTGTGTCCCTTCAAAGCATAGTCATAGTTCTTAAAAAGTTTTAATTTAATTATTAATAGCAACACTTTTTCTGGTAAATTTTTTGACTATAAAAAGTGCACAATTCCCAGCTGCACAGCTCAATGAGTTTTCCTAAACTGAAGGCAACTGCGAGCAGCCTCGGAGGTCCCCTACTGGGCCCCTCCCACCCTTGCCCTGCCCCACAGGTGTAGCCGTCATCCTGACTTTTAGCTCCAAAGACTGGTTTCATCAGAAATGTTTTGGGCTTTGATTCCAGGCTGTCAGATTCAAATGCCCCCATGGGGCCTAACAGGATCTTGCATGGCAGGAGGGCCCAGTGGGACTGTGGCACCTTGTGCCCCTAGCCGGGACTTCTGCCAATGATTGCCAGGCCGAAGCACGGGCTCAGTGTTGGCAGGTCATTGGATCTTATAAGAGAAGCTAAAAGTCTAGATTTTTATGTGAAATCTCATGATTATTGAACATTGGCAACTGATTAAAATTTAAAACATGGCAGAGGCCAGCTCCATCCGGGCCAAACAAGAACTGCTTACGGGCCAAACATGGCCTGCCAGCTGCCAGCAGGGTGACCTGGCATCAACACAGACATCACAGCTCAGAGGAGGGCTGGGTGGGGAAGCAGGGCTCTGCAGTGGGGTGTGTTTACACAGCACTCTGAGGGACACACGATGCAGGCAGAGCAAGGGCACTCCAGGCAGAGGGAGGAAGGCAGGTGGCAGTCTGGAGGGGCCATCTGAGCATGGGGTGGTCAGGAGTGCAACGTGACTGAGTGTGGTGGTGGTGATGGGAGGGACAGGAAGAGGCCCTGAAGATGTGGTCTCGCCAGTCTCGTACAGCATTTGGACTGCGTCTGGGGGCAGGCGATGCAGAGTGCTTGGAGGGGGGTTAGCAGAGGCATACTGGGCTGATCTCTCTGGCTCCAAGTTCAAGCGAGGAGAGATGGGTAGGGGGCAGGCTGGGGGATAGCAGGAGACAGGAGACCTTGGCCTATGGCATTGGCTAAAGGGAAGAAACCAGTGCGGGCCCACATTTTTGGCCTCCTAAGCAAACTCCATCACCATCGACCCCCCAACAAAGACTGTCCTTCACCAAACCTGAGTCAGGCCTCTCTGAGCCCTGTTCTCCACCAGGCCCTGACTGCAGGCTATGCCCTCGGTGCCCTTGGTCCACTTGGTCCAGTTTTAGCAGGAATCCTACTGGGTCAATTCAGTGAGAATCCCTCGCCCTTGAAACCCAATCAGATTCCTCATCTCCCAGTTGCACTGTCTGATCCCCCTGGGCTGTCGGCGGCAGCAAGAGTCCTGTTAGACCGTTTCAGCCAGACGCCCCCTGCCCCCTGATGCTTCTTTCCTCCCAGTCATTTTCCACCCACCGACCCCGACCTGCTCCTCGGCTGTAAATCCGATCTTGTTGCGGTACTGGGAGTTGATCCCACCTCTCTCCCCTACGGCAAAATTCTATGCAGAGGTACTTTGGAAAAAGTCTACTTCCTGTCTTTAGCAAGTGTCATGAATAATTTTTCTTTAACACCTGTCTACACCCAAGGCACTTCCAACTGTATGGCTATCTGAAGATAAAAAACCCTACACTAAAGAGTTTGGATACAGCAGTTGGAGCCCCCCAGTGGCATGCTCTCCACCCCACCCCGACCTTATCTTGGGCTTGAGCACGAGGCCCAGCACAAATCAGTCAGAACTCCTGATCTTCCCTGCACCCCCAGAGCTGTTCCTCCAAGGCCTTCTACCTTAGCCGGTGGCAGCTCTGTGCTTGCAGGAGCTCCTGCCAGACACTTCAAGGTCATCTTTCACAACCCAGGTTTGATCCTTGGACAAATCCTGCTGGACCTACCTTTAAAATTGCCCCAGATCCTCCGCTACCATTGCCAGTCCTCTGGTCTGAGCTGCTGGTGTTACTTGCCCAATTCATTTAGTGGCCCTTAGCTGTTGCTATGTCTCCATTCCTCTTAACCTGGAAGCTGGAGTGGTCCTGTTATACCCTACATCAGGTCCTATCTCCCTCTGCTCAGAATCTCCCAGCCTTCCACCCCACTAAGAGCAAATGCCAGAATCCTTGGTCGTGGCCATAATCTGTCCCCTCCTCACCACCTCTCCAATCTTGTTCGGCTACTCTTCCCTGCCCACCACCCTCAGTTACTCCCACCCCTTCTTGGAAGCTCCTTTCTGGGGATTGCCCTCTGGCTTGCTCCCACCCTCTTTCAAGTTTTGCTTCAATGTCACCTTCTCTGTGAGGCCTCCTTGAAATCTCACTTAAAATCACAACCTGCTACCTTCATGTCTACCCACGTCCCTGCTTCATTTTTCTCCCTGGCTCGTAACACCTGCACACTCTACAACATTCCTCTTACTGTCATTTGTGTTCTTCTTTCCCCGGGGTGCCGGGCACCAGTGGGTGGTCCGTGAGTGGAACTGTGTCTTGGACAGGAATTTCAAACCCCTCTCTGTCTTCCTCCGGGTATTTTTTTGAGAGTGTGGGACATATTTCACTTGGGCTCCCCTGGCTTTGGACACACAAAACAGGGCTCCCAGCCTGTGGGTTCTGCCCACCCATGCACATGAACCACTCACTTTCTGAAGCCCATAGCTGAGGGACTGGTTTTCAGATGTGTATGGATATTCCTATGATAAATATTGCACAGCTGTTTAAAAGTGTTACTGAATTCCTTGTAGCTGTTTGGCCATAATATATTTTCTCTATCAACCAATACCCGACTGCCACTGTTACTGCATGAAGGAATGCCTTGCCTTCCAACTATTAGAAAAGGGGTCTAATAAATAGGTCTGGAGACCCCCAGCCGCCTTTTCATAGGGTTCCTGACAGGCACATGGCCCACAATTCCTCTCTCCTACCCTCAGGCAGAGTAGCCGCAGCTGACAGAACATCACCCACCAGAGTAAGGCAATTCACAGTCCCTTGACCTTGAGTTCCACAAGCCTGCCACTCCACAGGCTGCGGCTTCTTGGAGCAGTTCTTGGCTTGGGCAGAAGTGAAATGAGCTCTTGCAATTAACATGCAATTAATAGTTGCACATCTTGGGCATCTGGGCACGGGGCCTGGACGTGTGAAGGCGGTCAGGGAACATGGTGCAGAGGTGTGGATGGGGGCACTCACAGTTAGGCAATCCCGCCTTCCACAAGAGATCTGAAAAGGCTCATGTGGGTTTGGTTGACTGCTCTTGGCTCATATGTTAATAAACAGCATTTGTTGAGTGCCTACTGCCAAAATGCTTTTTACAGGCATGGTCCTATTTCAACAGCAAGATCCTCCTTTTTGTGGGTAAGACAATCGAGGCTCAAAGAAGTTAAGTGACTTTTTCAAAGCCCATGGCTGGTCAAGCCCCAGCTTGGCCTGATCCCAAAGTCAGTCTTCTTGACCATTTTGTCCCCACCCCAACTTTGCAGATTCTGGGTTGGACACCTCTGAGGGACATCCTGTCTGCTAACCAACTTTGTGTCCTTCTTGGGTCATGCTGCTCAGGACACCAGCTGAGGATGGCTCATGTGGGGAAGCCCCATTTGTCACACTCAACCTTTGGCATACTGTGTTGGGCACTTTTTAGCCACCCTTCCTGTTGTTCCACCCCACGATGGGGACCCCAGCTCCGTCCTGCCAGAGGAGCCCTTCCCCTTGGCTCACAGGGCCTGTGCCTTCTTGGGCAGCTCCCATGGGAAGCAAAAGCCCTCAGTCTGTACATCGCATTCCTGGTGGGACACCCCTCCTGGCCTATCCCGCAACTCTGTACAGAGGTCCAGCATGAGGCATTCCTTCCAGAGGGTCCAGCAGCTCTAGGGCTATGGGGTGCCCAGCAAAGTGCAGCTCAGACCCTTTGGGTCTCCTTCCAGGACAGTGTCCTGTTTGTCCATGTCTCTCGTGGGAAGCCTCAGCAGGCTCTGCCCTTGTCACCCGCAGACAGGGCCTTTCTGGGTCTTAGAGTGCCTCCTCCTGGCTGGTTTGGTTGCCCCAAGTACCCCGTGGGAAGCCTCTTTCTCCGAGAGCGCCTTGCCAGTCATTCTCCTTGCTTCTCAGACCCTCCACCCTGGTGCAGGTCGCTTTAGGGGGCGTCCCTTCTCGCCTAGTCCCCCGCCCTCGCGGGGCGCTCCCCGCCCCCTGCCACCCCCCTCCCCCTGCTACCCCCCCTCCCCCGTGAGGGTGGGCGCTGGAACACTGTCGCCAGCCGCCTGCAGGTGTCTCCACACGGAGGAGCGCGCGTCCCTGCGCCGCGGCCGCTGCCGGGCGCCAGCGACTCCTTGCTGAGGGGCACTCGCGCTCCGAGCTCCGGGAGCGCAGGAGCCTCTCTGTCGCCGCCGACGGCCTCGAGCGCCGCGCCCCCACCCGCGGGGAGTGTCATGGGCCCGCGCTGCGTCCACCGCTGCCGATCGCAGGCTCCCGAGCCCCGGGGTGCGGTGTGCAGCGGCCGCTGACGTGGGGCGCCGGCTGCCAACTTCGCGCGCGGAGCTCCCCGGCGGCGCGGTCCTGGCGGCGCGGGCGGCATGAAGACGAGCCGCCGCGGCCGAGCGCTCATGGCCGTGGCCCTGAACCTGCTGGCTCTGCTCTTCGCCACTACCGCCTTCCTCACCACGCACTGGTGCCAGGGCACGCAGCGGGTGCCCAAGCCCGGCTGCGGCCAGGGCGGGCGCACCAACTGCCCCAACTCGGGCGCCAACGCCACAGCCAACGGCACCGCCACCCCCGCCGCCGCGGGGAACGTTCCCCCTGGCGGTGCGCTCTACAGCTGGGAGACGGGAGACGACCGATTCCTCTTCAGGAATTTCCACACCGGCATCTGGTACTCATGCGAGGAGGAGGTCGGCGGGCTCGGTGAGTGAGCGGCGGCGTTCGCAGGCTCGGCTCCCGGCTCCCCGGCTGCGCGGCCCCGGAGGCTCCAGTTCCCAGCCGTGCTTCCTGCTCAGGGCCGGAGAGGGACCCCGCACCGCTGTTCCGGGGCACCGCAGGGCTTGGCCCCACGTTCTGTGCGGGGAATGCGCTTTGGGCGGATCGGGGGTAGAATGTTAGGTGTTCTGGACGCTCCCCTGTTTCATGGTTTGGGGCCGAGCTCTTGAGGCTTCTGAGCTCCAGGCGGCTTTGAGGACGCTGCCGCGCCCTAGAGAGGCGCGTCTCCCGGGAACCCACCCCAGCTGCAGGTCGCTGGGGCGAGCGTTCCTTTCCGCGCCAGAACTCCTCTCCATGCTCGCCCCGCCCCTTTTTTCTCTCGAGGGCTCTGGGTGCCTCCCACCCACCCCGTCCCGCCCGGGGGGAGGGGTCCTGGGACTGCTGGTGGGAGCCGCCTCTCCCACCGCAGATCTACAGAGTCAGGAGCCCAGGGAGTCATTCTTCTAAACCCTTCTCCAGCCTGCACTAAACAGCTCTCAGACGGGGCTTAGAGAGCACGGGGATGGTGAGTGGGGGCAGCACGGTGGGTTCCTAGCTGGGAGCCCTTCGCGTCCTGGTCCTGGCCGGGAGAGGATGCGACGGGAGGTAAAGGAAGCAGGTGAGAATGAGGGATAGCTGGCTGAGGCTCCCATCAGAACTGGGGTGTGTGTGAGTTTTTAGAAGGCAGATCAGGCTGCTTCCTTTGCCTCACACCCCCTCCTGTGCCGCCGTCTAAATGCAGCCAGGGCCGGAGCGAGCGCCAGAGGAAGGCAGTGAGGCTAGCCAGGGCTCTGGGAGAACCGCCTGACAGCGGTCGTGCCAAACGCCGCCGGGTGCTGGTCCACAGCACCCGGTACCTGCTAGTCCCAGGTGTGGGAATGCTCTTGAATGAATTGACCTCTTTCCCCAAGGTTAAAACTCCTCCTTGCATGCATAGCTCTTCTGTGTGGACATGGTGTTATGTGTGTACTCAAATGTAGATGGATTGGGACCATGACTAATAGTTTGTCCTGCATAAGCCACTGGCCTAACTGATATAAAGGTCAGAGGGAGAAAGTGTAGTAAATGCGAGGAGTTTGCTTCCTCTTCCTGGAAGGCTGGCTCCTCCTCAGTGCCAGTGGGACTCCCTGGCTTGCCTTCAGAGGTAGGGTCCTCCGGAGCAAAGATCTCTTTGGATCTCCTTTTGGAGACAGGGGTTCCTCACCTTTGTATCTCATCACCACTTTTATCTCCCTCATCACACTTGAAATTTTCCAGGGCCTGCCTTTGGTCAGCAGCTTTGTATCCCCTGTCCTTACAGGGTGTGCCGCTGGGCAGTGTGTAGTGGACAGTGCATCTCGATGCCTATTTGCAGAATAATGTTGGATGAAGCTGTAGGATGATGGATCAGAGGTTCTTGAGGTGCTCTGCGCTCCGTCTCACCTCTGGGGGTGCCCCATTGCTGCTGTTTGCCAAAGACAATGGTGTTTGAATGGGGTCTTGTCCCTGACCAGTTCCACACCAGCAGATCACTTCCAGTGTGCACCCCTGTCTTGAATTTTTACTCTGGTATGTAGTGAAAAAATGAACCTTAAAAGGCATCTTGGCTAAAGTTCTGTAATTTCCACTCAGCCTAACCCTGACCTCTCCCTCGGAGGCCTCGCCCTCACCTGCAGTCTTTGTGGGGGACACCCCGCACACCTTTCTGGAGCTCAGGGGTCTGTTTTCAGAGTTTGGGAGGCTTGTCCCCTGGACACGTCGCTGCCACCTCCGACCAAATTTCTCCTTTGTGGGGAAGCGCAGGCGCCTCGCTCCTTCCTTCACATGCAGAGCTGTGTCTCTGGCGGCGGAGTGGTCCGGGTGTGCTGGCCAGCTGAGCCTCTGTGTCGTTGGAGGTCTCTCCCAGCCTGTCGCTGGTGGTCATGGTCCAAACCCTGGCAGTCATGTCCCAGCTGCTCGTCCATGTAGCTTATCCAGGGTTTGACACATGATATTTAAGCCTGAGCATTTAAAAACTTATTAATCACAAAACATTTAAAAACAATGTTAGCTAATATTTATTGCGCCCTTTATGTGCAGCAGGCACGGTGAGAGCCACTCACCTGCCAGACCTTGTCGAATCCTTGCCAGCACCCATGAGGCAGGTGCATCGGCAGTGCCCATTTTTCAGGTGAGGCATTTGAGGCTCAGAGAGTTTTCTGTCCAGGTCTCACTGCTGGCCAGGGGCCTGAATTGTCTTCTCAGGGCAAAAATGAATCTGGGGGAAGGAGTAAAGGAAGAGGATGGTACACTTGGGGGCTGGAGAAGGGGGTGATATGGCGGGTTCACCTCCTGGTCCTCTGTCAGTAAAAACGTGGATGATTAGTTTCTTGGGTAAATAAAACAAACCCCCACAGTTCTTTCTTTTCTCTTAATCACCGTTGGCTAGAGAGTGCCCCTCCCAGAAAATCACAGTTTTCCTGCCTAAGAGCTTGGAAAATAGTTATCAGCCTGTCAGTGCTGGTGAGAAATGTGGAAGGTTTGAGCCAGCTTGGATGGTTTCCCTGGCCGCTCCCACAGTGCCCAGATCCTGTCCCTCTATGGCTGTGGTCCTTAAAGGGTGTCAGGAATTACCTGGCCCCAAACTTTTGTTGCTATGACAACCTTTCTTCTGGGTTCTGTGACCAGTTTTAATTTGTTTTTTACTTGAAGAGGAAAAAATGCCCCAGTAAACCGTGAAAATATCCTGCCCTCCCCTCCCCCTACTCCTGAGAACACTGATGATCAACTTCCTTTCCTCCTGCCCAGGAAACTATAAGGAATTTTACCTTCACCGGAGTGAGAACACCAGCCACGAAATCTCAGCCTCCGTGAGCAGCAGCTGCTAAATGTTCCTTCCTCTCAAAAGCATGTTTGGTAATTTCTATCTGTGCTCAGAAAAAAACTCTCCCCACTCTGGGCAGCCACGGGGAAATCTAATAAGCCCTTTTTCCCACACTAAAAATCCACAGTGTTCACAGAGAAAGCTGCAGCCTGTCCTAAACAGACACAATTTCACCAGACCCAGCACAAAGGAACCTTTTTTCGTTCCTCCAAGAAGGAACATCAGCCTCCCTCCACAAAAAGAAAGTAAAGTATGGCCTTGACATGAAATTACTCCAGCCCTTCACGCAAATTGTATTTCTCTCTGGTTTGGATGCTCAGAAGGGTTGGGTGGGTGCAGATGCAGGCAGTCTGGGGTGCTCAGCAGGGTAGAGGCTTGGGGAGGGACAGTGGTGGGCAGACAGGGTGGCTGGCGGGTGGATGTGCTAACTGGAAGCATGGGTGAGGAAATGGTGACTGGAGAATGGATGAGAGGCAAGGAAGACTTCTGAGGATGGCTGGAGGGAGGTGGGATTGGGGCAGCCAGAGAGGAGAGCCATTATGGGAAGCAGGAGCATGCTGCTGGGGGTTCTGACTTGACTCTAGACCTGCTCTCTTCCCTGCAGTGGGTGCAGCAATGCCCACTCTCTCTAGTGAAGGATGGACTTCTCTCCAGGGTAAGGCCACGCTCTGCCTTTTTTTTAGTGGTGTGGTTTGGTCAAGAGCCTCAGTTTGGGAGGCGGAGCCGTTAGCCCTGTTCCAGGTGTGAGGGTCGGTGAACTGGTTCAGGGAAGGTGCCCAGCCCCTGCTGGGTGAGTGAGTGCACCCTGCCCCTGCCTGCTGCCCCTGTCTGAGCCACTCACATCTCTCTCCTGCGCCCTTCTGCAGCGGCCAGTCGGCGGGCCTCCCAGCTCTGGCCATTGTTCTCCTCTGTCTCCTCCACACAGCATCAGAGTCATCATCAGATCCCGTTCCCTCTTTGCACAGCCCGCTCCAACAGCCTCCTCTTTTTCAGAGTCAAAGCCATGGTCTCTCTTGCCACAAGGTGGCCCTTCAGCCCCTCCCTTGCTACAGCTTCTCTTAGCTCTCCTTCTCCACCTCCCCAACCCTCACCCTGGGTCACTGACTCTGGCCATATTGGCCACCAGCACCAGGCATACTCCTGGCTTCAGGGCCTTTGTACGGGCCCTTCCCTCTGCCTGGAATGCTCTTCCCCGAAATGGTCACAAGACTATTTCTAGAAACTTGTTTAAGGTATTGCTGAGCTCTCTCCAAGCACTGGAATCAAAATTGATCTCCCTGCACATTTCCTGCTTAATTTTTCTTCCAGCATGTGCCACCATGGCCTTCACCGTCCTGCTCCTTGTCTGCTTTGTGTTGCCCATCAGCCCTGTGCAGTTGGAGTCGAGCCCATCTGCATTGTTCCTGCTGGCACACAGTAGGTGCTCAGTCAACATTTGTGGGAGGAATGTTGCTGGTTGTCAGGACAGTTTGTATCGAGTTCTTTCCCTGGCTCTAGTGTCTTCTAGACTCAGTGAGACAGGGGGCTGTCTGGGGACTCCTCGTCCACTGGGGCGGCCAACTGAGTGTCAGGAGGGCCACTCCCCCTCGGGAGGAGATGGTGCCCAGCCGCCTCCCTTGGCTTTCTTGCTTCTCTTCCTTTCAGAAAATCCCAGCTTTTCTGCCCCATTCCCTTAAGTTACACTGGGTACACGGTGCTCGCTCACCCTGTGTCGGAGACTGCTGACCTATGGCTGCGGGTCCAATCCGAACTCTGTTTGCGGTGTCTTTGAATAAGGTGCCGACATTTGAAAATTGACACACTTCACAGAGACATTTGGACTTACGGTTTTTCTCAAAAAACCTGGCAGACCTGTTGGCACTGGGCTCAGGCGCCTGTGGGAGCCCAGCTGCCACTGACAGTGCCAGTCCCCACTGACGTGCCCCCCTCCTCGCTGCTGGCATTTCCTGACACCTTCCAGGGCTTAGGCCCCAAGCCTGGGAGTCAGGAGGTCACTTTCCTCCTGTACTCAGGACCCTCCAGTATGTTCCGCTTCACTCAGTCCTGGCCACCCTGCTTCCCGTGACCGTTGGTTTAACCCCACTGCCTCTCTGACTTCCTCTCCCCACCCGCCCAGTTGCTCTGCCCCAGCCATACCAACCTCCCTGCCCATCCCTGGACAGGCCAAGGCACCACCCCTCACCCCTGACCCCGCCTCAGGGTGTTTGCCCTTGCTCTTCCTACTGTCTGAGAACTCTGCTCTTAGCTGCATTTCTGCAAGTCTCCCTCCTTTCGCCAAAATGTCCTCTTCTGAGTAAGGCCTTCCCAGACCACGCTGTCTAAATCAGCCAACTCGCTGTGCCCAGTGCTTCTCCCTCCCACCCGTTCCCTCCCACTCTAGCTGTTGTCTTACCCAGCACACATCACACTTGTGTAGCCTCTTCACCATCTCTCTCCCCTGCTTGGATGCCTGCTCCACGGGGCAGGACTCGGCCTGCTTCACAGAACGCCGCGTCCCGGAACCTAGATGAGCAGGTGCTCAGCAGGGGCTCAGTGGCGATTTGCTGGGTGGACCTGGCATTCTACAAACTTCTCAGACCCTCTGCGTGTGTGGGTGCATGTATGTGCTTGCATGGGTGCAGCGAGAGGTTGGAATCTGCTCTGGGCCTGTCATCCTCGTGGACTGGTCCGTGTTCCTTTTCCTCTTCTTGTGCTCCTCTTCTGCCCCCTGAGAAGAGTGTTCAGGGGGACGTCATGAGGGGCTGAAGGGGTGCACTGTGGTCAACCTCCTGTTTAAGTTCCGGGGTACCAGGCTCAGAACCATCTTGCAGGGATGCTGTGACCTCTGTGCTGCCTGCCAGACTGTGGCTGGTGGCGGTGAAACTCTTTTTTGGTCTCAAGTGACGGAAGGAGACTTGAGCCCAAATAAGAATAAATGGGAGTTCGGAGGTTGTCTCCTCCCAGCAGTTGACTCTGCCTTCCTCTGGGTTAGCTCCATGCTCAGTGCACTCTCCCCATGGCCATCCCTGAAAGCTTTGGGCTTCCCTCCTGTCCTTCCAGTAACTTCAATAGAACAGGGGATCCTCCTCTCCAAGGTCCCAACAAAAGTTTCAGAGCTGGTTCTCACTGGGCCAGCTTGGATTAATCCCCATCTTGAACCAATCAGTGTAGCGGATAGGGATGAATTGTGTTGATTGGCCAGACTTTGGTCACATGCCTGCCCTGGGTCAGGAGAGTGGGGCAGCCCACCCAAATCAGGTGTCCTGTGAGTGGAGGAGACGCCTGCCAGTTCATCTTGCCCAGCAACGCTGTGTAACAACAACTGCAGCCCTCAGTGGCACACAGCTGCACAGGTTCACTCAGCTCGAGTCTGCAGGTCACCGAAGTAGGTCTTTGGGGTGGGGTCACTCCCATGTGTGATGGTTGCTGGCTGTAGGCTGCAGGGATGGAGGCCACTGGGCCTTGTGCCTCTTATCCTTCGGCAGGCTAGCCCGGGCATGTTCTCATGTGGCGTCAGAGATGTGAAAGCTACAGTAAGCCCAGCTACACAGGCGCTTCTACAGCCTCTGCTTACATCCATTGGCCAAAACAAGTCACGTGGCTGAGCCCAGTATCAGTGTGGGAGCCCTGCAGAGTTAAAACTGCCAAGGGCACGAATATGGGGAAGGGAGAAGAGTTGAGGCCACTGAGCAATCACTGTACCACAAGTGGTTCCTCAAAGCCAGGGGCTGGTCCCACTAGAAGGGACAATAGATGCTGGTCAGGCAAGAACAAGGACGCCCCCCTGATTACACGGCAAGGACAAGGCGGGAGCTGAAGGAGTGCGTGGTCACGCCCTGCACTGCCTGCCCAGTTTCTTTCAGCCGAGGCACTGAAGCTGTGCTGGAGGTCAGAGGTTCTTAACCGTTCGGGGCCATGGGGCCCTGTGACACTGGCCTGAGCGAAGGCCCTCTCCAGAGAACCGCATCCCCTAAACACACAGTTCGGCCTACGTTTCCTGAGGCCTGCCACTGACAGCACCGCAGGTGGAGAATCTCTGATCCAGCTGGTGTTTCCCAAACTTTCCTATGACCCAGAATCATTGAGAGAATGTGGTAAGATACAGATGCCTGGGGCCTTGCCCTTGACTTTCTGCTTGATGGGTCTGCGGTGAGGCCCAGGAATTTGCATTTCTGACCGGCTCTGCAGGGGTTTCTGAAGCACAGCCAGGCACAGGTACAGTTGTCTGATCCAGCCCATCACCTGCATCTGTGAGTGGGGCGGCGGGTGGGACTGTGGCTGCCTGCTGCAGAGTATGGCGCAGGGCCAGTCCTCCGCAGGGCCCCGGTGCCCGCTCAGTGCCTCTCTCTCTCTCTGGCCGCTGCCTCCTGCTCTCACCGCTGTGGGGCCTGCTTCACTTACTCTACTCTGCCTTGCCAGCTCCCCACAGTTCCTGCCACACCAAGCGTGTTTCCCACCTCAAAGTGTTTACCTTTGCTGGTACCTCTCCCTGGGTTCCCTTCCTCTGTGTTTGAAGAACCCCCCTTTTAGCCTCAGCTGGGCCGTCTGCAGACCCTGCAGACCCCGCCCCTTGCTGCTGGCTCCTCCCAAGGTTTCTTTGCTTCACCACACTTTCTGCTCACTGAAATGTCCTTGTTTATTTATTCCCCTGCATGTTTATGATTTGCACTTCTCCCTAAAGTGGGCCCCTCAGAGCAGATCAGAGACTGTGTGAACTCGGCACCGTGGGGTCCCACGACCAGCACCCAGCGGTGCCAGGAAGATCAGAGAGCTGATAGCCAGGCCCTCACTGTCTCGGGATGTCTGGTCATTCTGTGGAATGTGCACATTATCCTTGGAAATGATCCAAACAAAATTAGCCATTGAGGGCTGCAGGTTTTGTGTGGGGGTGTGGGGGAGGGGGTTGGAGGGAGAAATTGAGGGGCAAGGTTAGACAGCAAAGCAAAGAGGTCCTCCTGGCCCACAGGGGGTGCTCCCGGCTCCCCAGGCCTGTCCGGAGGGACAGCCCCTGGCCTCTGACTCCCCAGGTCCTGGTCAGAGGCGAGGCTGTGGGCCCTCTGCACATGGTGAGCGCAGGCCTGGCAAGCTCTCAAGGACCCTGAGGCCTGGATGAGGTAGCTGGTGGAGACAGTGGTTTAGAGCAGAGCAAGCAGGAATTTTTCCTCTTCTGCCTTGGAGGAAATGTGCTTCTCAGTTTCCTTATCTGGAAAGTGGGACTAATAATGATACCCAGCTCCTGTGGGTCCTGGTTGCTTTACATCTACTTAACTGGGCAGCCGGAACCTCTGTCCAAAAACTGCCCATTGGCTCCAAACATGAATACAGTAGAACTCCATCGCTGCATTCTAGTTGGGTGGTGGAGTTGGCGGAGTGTGAGGGGCGGCCCGGTCCCAAACCACCCAAGCGGAGGCTGCTCCCTTGTCACTTTTGGATTGCTTGTCCCAGGGGTTGCTTCCTTTCCTGCTGGTGGGGACTGGAGGAGGGTGTCTGTGCTCCAGCTTCTGGAAGGGGAGCTGGAAGCCTGGGGGCAGGGCAGTGGCTGTGGGGGCCTTGACCTGTGTCCCAGCCTCCCAGGGAGTGGGTCAGAGATGGTAACTGGGACCCGGGAGAGAAGGAAGAGACACTGTGAGGGGTGAGAAGCATGAGGGAGGGATATACCCAGAGTCTGAGAGGGACCCATAGAAAGGCTGGGATCAGATGGGGGAACCAGAAAGGGAGGTGGTGAAAAAGGGGAGAGAGACAAAGAAAGGAAGACATACGGAGTGGGGTGGGGAGAGGCAGAGACCGAGACACAGAGAAGGACAAGGCACACGGAGGGAGACACAGGGAGAGAGAGAAACAGGTGTGTGTGCACACATGCACACACGTACACTCACATATGCTCACGGGTGCATACGCTCATGAATGCACGTGCACAAAATGCATGTGCACACATGTGCACACGCACACACACTCATGCATGCTCACACACGTGCACACACATGCGTGCACTCTCACTCAGAGAGCAGGCCTGGGGAGCTGGAGAGGAGAGGTGAGCGAGGGGTGACTGAAATAGCCTGGGGAGGCAGCAGGGAGCATTCGAGGCACTTCTGGCACTTCGGAGCTGCTCTTTTTTAGGAGGGGCCTCTGTGTGGGGGCGGGGTGGAGGGGGCAGGGTGGCTCTCAGGGCCTCAGCCCTTGGGGAAGGGCAGGGGAGGAAGGCAAGCCAGACCCTCGCTCTTTCCTTCTCCTCCCTCCATCGCCCTGGTGGCCATGGGGTGGGCTTGGTGTTGGGGGGGGGGGGGCTTCAGCTCACCACGGCTCACTAGCACTCTCCAAACTGTTCCAAGTGTTTCAGTAATCATTCACAATCTAAGTAAACTCAGTATGTAGGAAGTACCTCCTCCATAAGCCAGCTGGATCTGTGCCTCTGTCGCCTGTGGGACATATGTGTGGAGCCTCCACACCCCTCTGTCCATGTCTGTTGTCCCCCCTTATCTCTGGGCCTCTATCCTGCTTCTCTGATGAGGAGCCAGTTCTGGCAGAGGGGTGGAAGGAGGCTTAAATCCCTGCTCCTGTCTGTCGCCCTCACACTCGCACCTGCCAGCCTTGTCTTACGGTGCCCCCTTTGCTCAAGCCCCAGCTCAGGAGAGCGATCTTCTGGGTGGTCCTGGAGAGGCAGAGCAGGAAGGAGACCCTCCCCAGAGTGCGGCTGGGTGGTGTGGACACAACGTTAGGGCCTCCCCGGAGCTGATGCTTCCACTTGGAGGTCTACTGGCATCTCAGGTGAACTAGTCCCAGACCGACCAGCTCCTCCCCGTCCTCACCAGCAGGGACAGGCTGGGTCCTGATGTTAAGTCCACAAATCTACAGGGTCAGACAACCACGTTATTCTCTTCCGGGACCCAGATAGAAGAGGCTCCTTCTCTGGGCTTCCATGGCTGTTGGGGCGGGAAAGAGGATGAGTTTCTGCCCAGAAGGGACACATGCATTGGGCTCGCATTTCCCATGGTCACATCTAACCTCCGCGGGCGCTGGGGCACTGCGGCACTGCACCCCTACGTGGGCCTGCAGTGCAGACAGCAGCAGGACTGGTGACAGCATGAATGGCTCCCACACCCTCCCCTCGGCCTTCTCAGCCCCACCTCAACATGTGGCAAAGGACAGCGGACAGTGCCATCTTTCCAGTTTCTCAGGCAAAAATCTTGGAGTCATTTCTCTCCCCCTCAACCCCCACACCATTTAATCCACAACCCATCAGCAAATCCTATTGGATCCTTTAAAAACCATTTTCAGAGTCCAACCATTCCTCACCCTCTCCTCTGCCACCCTGGCCTGAGCCAGCACCATCTCTTGCTTGGATGACACCAGCACCTACCTCAGTGCTCTTCCTGCCCCAACTGGTCCCCCTCCCCCACAGTCTGCTGAGAGAACCTGCTACACACTGGATGGCTCTCATCTGACAAGTGGCTGCAAGACCCAATGTCACTTGTCCCTGTCACTCTGCCTCCTCTCTCACTGCACTCTTCCTGCTTCCTCCCCTCCAGCCCCACTGTCCTCTGGGCATTTGCACCAACACCCCCAGGCATGCTCCTGTCTCAGGGCCTTTGCACTTGCAGTTCCCTTAGCTTGAACACTCTCTCCCCAGCTTTCCACTCTTATTTATTTTCACGAACACCTGCCATGTGCCAGGTTTTGCCTAGGTGCCGGGATTCTGGCAGGAAACAAGAGAGATGAAGTTTTAATCTGATGGAGGTGACATTCTTGAGCATGAAGACAGACAGCAATAGGCAATTTAATTCACTTGTGCATTTATTTAACTCAGATTTACTGAGCCCCGACTGTGGGCCCTGTGGATTCAGTGGTGGACAAACAAAGGCCTTCCTTGTCTCCATGAGCTGATGTTCTAGAAGGGACAGATGATGAGAACAGGTTTCGCACTCACCACGGCTCACATGGTGCCAGATTCAGGCCAGAATGATGCTGGGACTCAGGGGTCAGTGAAGCAGCTGGACACCCTGGGGGGGCGGTGAAGGCTGACAGGCCACTCCTGCTTCTTGAGTGCCTGAGCCGGGCACATTGCAGTGACTTTACAAGGCAACTTTTCATTTTCCTTCTAATGGTGACAGAGTAGAATTTTTGAGAAGGTTATTTGTTCTTATATGAACCTGCACCTGCTGGACAAGTTTTTCTGCACTTTAAAGTGTTTTGCAGGTTAGTTTTTTCTGCCTTGAAAAATTTATCTTCCTTTGTCGTGAGAAATTATTCTGCAAGCTCTCTTGTCTTCTTTGGTTTTCATTAATTTGATACATTTATTTGAGCACTTACTCTGCTAGGCACTCAGGAGAACTCGAACTTGCTGAGCGGAGTCCCTGCTCACCAGGAGCTTGCACTCCAGTGCAGAGAGAAAAACAAATACGTTAAAAGTACTAGGTAAATCAATAATCTCATAGAGACAGAAGTGTAATGAAGCAACGCCATGGGGAAGCACGTGAGGGTGGGGTTTTTGATCGGGCATCAGGGAAACTTCCTGAAGGGGCGACATCTGGACGGAGGCCCCAGCGGTCGGAAGGGTGATGCGCGCAGAGTCCCAGTGGAGGCCGCAGTGGTCTAGGCAGAGTGAGCTCGTCCTCCTCGGTGATTGCTCACTTCATTTTCCACTTTGTGAGTCAATTTTTAATGGGTTGTGTTTTCTCAGAAAATAATTTATGCAAGAGTTTCAAACTTTTATTTGCATCAAGTTTAGCATAGTATTTTATTATGATTAAAAGAAAAAGTTTCTCTTTGATAACTTTTGTACTCCTAATCCTGTGTATTTGTTTCTGTCTTTGTTTCAATTTCTCTTGCTCAAGTCGCTGAAGGTGATGTGAACTCTGGCAAAAATTGCTTTTCAGACCCTCTGGAAATTGCAGACTGGCTTGAAATCTTTTCATGGTTTCTGTTCTGAGATGCCACATCTCCAGATTGAAGGCCCTGGTGATTTGTTCCATCTTTCTCCCCACCCCACCTTATTTTTAAGTCCAGATCTTGCCAGTTTGGCTGTTTTATTGCCTCCCTCTTTTAAAGAATCAGTATTCTTGTATTTTCAATTCTGTTTAAGATTTCTAATATATACTTGTTTTCTTAGGCTTACTTTTTTGAGGTTTGTTTTGCTAGTATATGCAGATATTTGAGTTGAAAATTTTGTTTTCATAGTTAAAAAAGAAGAATGCATGTAATGCTATGAGTTTGCCTCTGAGCACCACTTTGCCCATATCTTATGATTTTAAACCACAGTGCTTTCTTCAAAATGATTTTCTAAAAATTCTGAATTAACAATTTTGTTTTTAACAGTTCTGAAATTTCACTTATGTTTCTTTGTTGATCCAAGAATAATTAAGCAGAGCACTTAAAAATTTCCCAGTGCTTTGTCTTATTTGCTTAAACTTTTGTCATTAACTTCTAGTTTTATTAAACAATAGAGAAGGTGGCCTATGAAGTTTCTGCTTCATAATTTTTGGGGTGCATGTTTTATTTGAAAAAGCAGTATATTCCTTGTGTACAAGGTTAAGCAGCTTTATGGATAGTATTATTCAAGGACTATTTTGTTATTTATATCTCTTGGCTTTTTTGACCCATCAAAAGCTGAATGAGGTAGGCCAAAGTCTTCCTCTTCAATAGAATTCTTTCCATTTTTACTGCGTTTTTGATAGTTTCGTTTTTATAAAACTTCATTTTATGTATTACAAAAAAATTTGTGACAGTTCTATTTTCATTGTAGAATTGTAGATTTTATTTTTGTCAGTATCCCCCCTAGAGAATGCATTTGAATTCTGTTTTTTCACATTTTCATGTTTCTATCCCTGCTTTCTTTTGTTTGTGTCCCCTTTATGTATCTTTTTAGTCCTTTTCCTTTAACTTCTCCATGTCTTTCTGTTAGACACATACATGGTTGAAACAGTACAGTAGATTCTGTCTTTTGGGACAACCTGGGGGTCTTCACCAAATAAAATTTATTTCTATAATAAATACATTTGATTGCATGTCTCTATTTTTTCTTTCTTTTTTAAATTATATTTTATTGATTATGCTATTACAGTTGTCCCATTTCTCCCCCATCATTCCCCTCTACCCTGCACACCCCTCCTACCCACATTCCCCCCTTTAGTTCATGTCCATGGGTCATAAGTTCTTTAACTTCTACTTTTTCCCACATTATTCTTGCCCTCCCCCTGCCTATTTTCTATCCACCATCTATGCTACTTATTCTCCATATCTTTTCCCCTCTCTCCCCCTCCCACTCCCCTGTTGCTAACCCTCCACGTGATCTCCATTTCTGTGGTTCTGTTCCTGGTCTACTTGTTTGCTTAGTTTGTTTTTGTTTTAGGTGTGGTTGTTAATAATTGTGAGTTTGCTGTCATTTTACTGTACATGTTTTTTATCTTCTTTTTCTTAGATAAGTACCTTTAACATTTCATATAATAAGGGCTTGGTGATGATGAACTCCTTTAACTTGACCTTATCTGAGAAGCACTTTATCTTCCCTTCCATTCTAAATGACAGCTTTGCTGGATAGAGCAATCTTGGATGTAGGTCCTTGCCTTTCATGACTTGGAATACTTCTTTCCAGCCCCTTCTTGCCTGTAAGGTCTCTTTTGAGAA
>PVKU01004857.1:0-136633 GCA_004027475.1 Anoura caudifer | reverse complement strand
TTCATTTCACTTATTGTAGCCTTCATTTGTTCATCTAATTTGTGAGCAAAATCAACCAATTCTGTAAGCATCCTGATTACCAGGGTTTTGAATTGTGCATCTGATAGGTTGGCAATCTCTTCATCGCTTAGATAAATTGGCTCTGGGGCTTTGATTTGTTCTCCGGTTTGAGCCATTTTCATTTCTGGGTTTTTTTTTTCTTTGTTTGTTTGTTTTGTCTAGTCTTGGCTGTTACATGGTGAGGGGTGGAGCCTCAGGTGTTCCCCAGGGCAGGACAGCCCAGTTGCTGGGTAGTGACGCTGTATGTGGGGGCGGGGTCCGAGAGGAGATAATGGCGGTTGCTTTACTCTCAGATTCCAGGCCGTTTTACCGCTTCCCCTTTGCCTGGATTATCTGCGCGTGAATGTGGGACCACCCGGTCAGCCAGCTGCCTTGTGCGGCCTCACTGGTTCTGCACAGTTGCCGCCCCGTGCCCGGGGTCTGCTAGTTGCCGCCTGTGCCCCTGGGGTCTGCTAGCTACTGCTGCCTGCGTGCCTGGTCTGCACCTCCGATTTTTCCTGCCGCGACTCCGCCCCTCTTACTGGTCTGGATGAATCGTTGTTGGACTTCCAAACAGTTCAATTTTCCAAGTTCTGGTTGTTTTCTTGTTTCTAAATCTTTGTTGTCCTTAATTTTGGTTGTGAGAAGAGGCACAGTGCGTCTGCCTACGCCTCCATCTTGGCCAGAAGTCCCAATTTCTTTTCATAAATTTCAGAATGCAGTAGGATATTTTAGCATTCATATATTTTTTAAAGATTTTATTTATTTATCTTTAGAGGGGAAGGGAAGGAGAGAGGGAGAGAAATATCAATGTATGGTTGCCTCTTGTGCATCCCCTGCTGGGAACTGTCCTGCAACCCAGGCATGTGCCCTGACTGGGAATTGAACCATGATCCTTTGGTTCGCAGGTGCGCTCAATCCACTGAGCTATACCAGCCAGGGCCAGTATTCATATTTTTAAACATTTTTTAAAGATTTTATTTATTTTTTGATGGGGAGAAAGGGAGAAAGAGAGGGATAGAAACATCAATGTATGTTTGCTTTTCGCGTGCCCACTAACAGGACCTGGCACGCATATGCCCTGACTGGGAGTCAAATCAGAGACCCTTTGGTTCCCAGGCTGCCACTCAATCCACTGAGCCATACCAGACAGGGCAGCATTCATATGTTTTTTTAAAAGGTCATTTTTCTCTATTTGGTGTTAGATACATTAGAATATAGTGCCAAGCTTAATAACATTTCAATACAGGATTGGTGAATACTGGAGAAGCCCAGTAAAAATTAAGGTATTCACAAAAGACTGGTCCCTTTAAGGAGGATTAAAGGAGTCAGCAAGGCTTATATTGAAAAAGAACAATATAAATGGCATTTAATATTTTAGAACACGACAGAACACATTTTAGTTTGCCTAGTAAACATTTGACTCCTTTCTTGTATAACTTTTGTGCAGTATAGACTAGCAGGCTAAAGCTGTATTTCTGAGGACCCTCTGAAGCAAGGATTCTACTTAGGACTTAGCTTCTAGCACCCTGATACACCCAATGGAGACCTAGAGGCAGAAGTGAGCAGTAGTGATGATGCTGAGGAGATCAGATCAAGTGGTGATCCTGGGAGTGGTTCTTGAAGGCAAACTGGAATTTCAGTGTCTGGAGTTTCTGGCAACTAGGCCCCAATGTCTTAGCTCTTGTGGGTACACTAGAATAGGTTTGAGCATTTTTCTTTGATAGTCTATTACTGACTTTGTAGTATTCAAACTCAAATTTTGGTCCTCCTAGAGATTCTCTAAACAGTCTCACTTTTTAAAAAATAACCCTTTTCTAAAAGTAGCTATAGTGGATTATTTTTTCTGTGAATAATGATCCTATATGACACAGCTGTAAATAAAAAATTTTATGTGCTAATAATAACTAGTGCATGCTTTTTACATGCATTTTAAATACTACCTCATTTAATCTTTACATATAATCACTGAGGCTTTTTCTCAAAACCACCCAGTGGTCACTGACAAAAAGACAGTCTAATCCAGGTCTGTCTCAATATGGTGTTTCTAAGCAGGCCAAATATAGGAAACCGGTTCAAATGTAAGCCAAAGAGAGCTCATTTTAGACACAAAAATAAATAATCTTATAGAAGACTCATTATATCTATGGGCTAGATGAATTAGTGAAAGCAAAGTTTCACCATTGAACATCCTTAAAATTATGGAGTTTGGGCTAACATTTATTAGACTAGATCTCATTCAACATATTTTCTAGCGTGTTAATTCTTTATTATTATGCATGGGACTTCTAAATTTCTATTTGACCAATGTCATCTGACATTAATGGCTCCATAGTGCTATACAATGATTTTATGCCAGAATATTGCCAGGTTAAATAATGTGACTCTATGAAAGCTAAGATGAGATTTCCACAGTCAGTTGTTCATTCTTTTCTAAGAAAGAGAATGACAGCATATTTAAAATCCCCCCATTAATTCCTCATGATCATCTTGTATCCAAAGAATGTTCGAATTTCCTCAATTGTGTCATAATTATTTTTTTAAAATTGTTCAAATCAAGGTTCAAACAAAGTTCGGACACTGCAATTGTTTGACGTGTGTCTTAAGTCTCTTTTGATCTATAAGCTCATTTTACCGCTTTCCCCTTGTCAACTTTTTGGTAAAAGACACAGAATAATTTGGCCTGGAGAATTTACCACAGTCTGGGTTTTCCTCAGTGTAACCCTGTGGGGTTATTTAACATGTTCTTCTTTTCTCCTCTATTTTCTGGAATTTAGAATTCAAATTTGTGTTTGATAGTTTTTTGGAGCAAATGAGAAAAATAATTCATAGATAGTCAGTCATACCTTTATCAGGAGGCACAAGTTGTCTAGTTGTTTCTCTTTTTATGATGTGATATTCTAACTGTATGAGATCTTTGTCATCTAGCAACTTCTTAAAGTCATTAGTGAGTTTATTCTATTTGCTATACTCAATCTTCTTGTCCCAGTACTGTTTAATAATTGTGCTGTATGTATGTCATCAGAACATATAGACACCATATACTATAACATTTTCCTTGTATACATTATTTAATCTTAGTTTTGTAGGCAAACATGTAGTAAATTCTCACCTTTCCGCCTTATGCCATGGGCTCTTTTGTCATTTCAGCTGTCCAAAGTTGGTTCTCTAGCGGATTACTCAGGAGGGGCTCCATGGGGCGTTATTTCCTGAATTCCTGTATGTTCTTAAAAAGTTCAGCATTTTTATTTGAAGGTCACTTTGCATATAAAAGCCTTGGCTTATGCTTTCTTTCCTTGAGTATTTCAAATATATGAAGATATTTCATTATCTTCTGTTATAAAGTGTTTCTGTTAAAAAAAGAGATGACAATAACCTTTTTTCTCTTTTTAAGTGACATTGTGTTTTTTGTCTAGATACTCAAATAACTTTTTTTCTTAGAAGTTAGTTTTTCTATAATAATATGTGGTCTCTTTTGGTTAAAATTATCTAGGCACGTGGTTTGCCTTTTTGATATGTAAATAGCTTAAAGTTTGTGTTTATTTCAGAAACATTTACTTGATTTAGACATTTTAGTGTTGAGTCTATTCTATTGCTTCAGGTGTCTTCTTTGGGAACCTCTGTGTAGGTGGTGGATTTGTTTGCCGCTTTCTTTTAAATAGTTTCATTCCCTTTTTTTAAACTTTTATATTTTCTTTTAATTTCCTCTTTTTCATATTCTATTTTTCATAAGGTATTATCCATGTGTCCAAAGGCATTATCTTTTATCCAAGTCCATTTATTTGTTCCTCCATTCCTTCTAGTTTAGTCATTATTTCTGAAATGATTCTTATTTTCATCTCTTTCTTCAGTTTGGTCCTTTGTTTTCAAACATTTTTTCCCCATCAACGCATTTTTGAGTGTTTCTAATTCTTCTGGTATTCTTCCATATTCTCATTTTCTTAAATTCTTTTAGCTTGTTTTGAAATATTAGGGAATATTTTTATCTATTTTGTAGGATATTTTCTGGCATGCCTCAATGACTGACGTGAATATTGGTTTGCTCATTACCTTTTTTCTGACAAAAACTTTACAGGGGTTCTGTCTACAATGTAGTCCTCTTTCTGATTTTAGGTGAGATAGATTTTTCTGTATTCAAAGAAAGAAATGGTCAAATGAGCTTCCCTAGCATTAGAGCTTTGGCCTTTTCCCCACACTTTCATTCAGGAGCTTCTCTTTCAGCCCTGGTGTTTCCACCCTGCTCTGGTAAGCCTCTTCTTTCAGCCATTCCCCTAAGGTTGGGAGGCTGTTTTGGAAGGGTCATAGGCTGGTCAATTTGGAAGGTTCTGGGTGTGGAGACTCCCCTGCATGATCTGTCTGTTCTGTGCTTCCTTGAACTCACTCATGAGTTATAGCCTCTGATGGGACCTCCTATGCCTGTCTGCTGCTTTCAAAGGGCCTCACAGCTTTTCACGTTTGTGAAGACACCTCATTTGGGAGGCAAGTACCCGTTAGTGATACTGTTTGGTTTCTTTCACTTGTTAGAAGTGCCTTTTGTCTTCCCTTCACTTTCTCCCATACAGCTGGCTGATACTGTGCAGGCCTGACAGCAAGTCCAAGTTTGGGGGTTGTTTCTTTGAAATTTGATGTGATTGTTGGTCATGAAATTTTGTTTTGTTATTCTAGCTTCTCTGTTTTTATGGAGGTTTGGAAAGAGTTTTAAAAACAGGTGAATTATCAATCATTTTGTATATTTGGGCCACTGATCTAGGAGTCTATGAATTCAACCATATGCTCTTTTGAGATCCTTTGCCATTATTATGTCCTACACAATTCAATTTAGTCACTTTAGAAAAGCAGCAGCTAAACAAATTCTTAATTAATGTAAATTTTATAATCAGATTTATAGCTTTATAAATGTATATGTGTTTATACATAAATTTACTATATGTAATATATATTATAGGAAAGCATAGGAAAATTGTTTTACATATTTTTAAAAGAGATTTTTTAATTAGAAAAAGAATATGTGAACTTATTTTTGCTTATAAAAGACTAAAGCAATGCATTCCCACTTGAATCATTTTTGTTTTTACCCTAAATGTTTTCTTCTCACCTAATAAAGAAGGGAAGGAATGTTTTGCCAAGCTTGAGACCCATTTGGATCTGTGGTTTCTAAATACCAAGCCGCAGTCGGACACTTTGGAGTTTAACCTTGTTTGCTTGTTTCCTGTTTCTAAGAAAGGGGGAAAAAGGGTTCTGAAAGTCTATTAAAAAGATCATAAGGCTTCTCCAAGACCCAGTGGCTCACTTGAAAAAACACTTTAGTGACTTAAGTACAAATGAATCCAAAGATATAAATTAAATTTACCTGTAAAATGCAGTTGGCTTTATTAATTCAAAAAAAGAATAGTAGACTGAGACAAAATGTCTTTGGGAAAAGGCTGCTAGGTTTTGGCCAAACCCAAGTGTTTGAAAAACGCTGTTGCCGGAGATGGATGGTAGACCCACATTTTTTGCAGCTTTGTGTTTTTCCTTTTTATAATTTTGTTGTTCTTGTTCCCACAGCCAACTTTAAATGACCCTCCACCCCCACCCCCAACCAGGAGAAAAACAGGGCAGCTGAAAAGTTTGCTTAAACTTCTTAATACTTTTAATCCTTACTTGTTATAATTTGATTACTGGGACAGATTTTCTCTGTGGGCCTCCTATTAAATCACTTTCAAGTTGAAACAAACCAGAAATCCTTTTAAATAACAGAGCTAGTATTCACTTTAAGCTGCTCAGAATTTATACAGAAACTGTAGAATGTCCTTTCCAGAATGCTGTAAATATGCCCAGAGGCTACTGTGATGGGCTCATGCTTCCAACCTAACCATACATAAATAAATAAGCAATTGAAGGAACATGACGTTCTGGGTTATGAAGTGGAAGACAATGTTACCCAAGCTTATGTCTGATTTTATTTATCGTCCATGTTCTTAGATACCAGTGTGGTTAGGGTCACCTCAAATGAACATTGGTGGTAGTTTTTTACTTTAGGTACTCAATAGTGCAATGCTGTTGGTTTAGTATTATGAGGATCTGGTCTAAAACAATCTATACATTATATAATTTTAACATCTAAGACTTGTTCATTGTCTTTACATTTTTAGAAAGCCCCCCTGCCAGTTTCTGATGATGGTTTCAGGACATCTAAGAGTGACATAGATGTTGTGCCTTTAACAAGCTATTTTGAATCATTCATTTCCAAGGAGTAAACTATGCTACTTGGGTAGGGTCACTCAAAGAGGGAAGAGTGAAAAGAGCAATAATCATAGTAATTGCATCCTTTTGCATACATACAGATTTCTAGGGGAACACTATAAAAATGCACGTTTCAAGGGGGCTCAACCCTAGAGGTTCAGATTGAGTAGGTGATGCCCAGGAATCTGCTTTTAAAACATGATGCTGCAGGTTGTCTTCAGACCTTAGTTTGAGAAATAACTTCATTAGAATTTTAGATGCCAGGTTAAAAAAAAATCAAAGAACAATTTTGGAACTTTAGTGTCCTGAATAGAATTGTTTTTCTGAAAAAAGGTATTCAGCAGTTGTACTCTACAGTGGCAGAGAAAAGGTTGGGGCAAATTGGGACAAAAATTATGAAAATGACAGGTAGCTTGATGGCTGAAGAAAGAAAAACTGATCAGAGAATGGAAGTATGTTTCATAAAGAAACATACCCTCGTGTGTAGGTATTGGTGTCTAAATAAATACATAGGATGTTTTGAATGTTGGTGCTGATTTATCTCAGTTCTTCCAGATGAGGTGTCAAGCCAGCTGGTACAACTTAAAATTAGGCCTCTTTCCTGAGAAGCTCGCTCTGAACTACTTTATACTTTTGTGTCCTGACCCATTCCTGATTTCCTAGCTTGTTACCCCATGACTCATTTTTCTGCTAATAAATCCTCAGAACTGGCTTTGGCCTTAAGCTTCCCTTACTTAACCACAATTTAGACCTCTCTGGTTACATTACTGTCCACCGCCTTGGTCAGATCCTGCTTCCTCTACCTACCAGTACTCAGCCAGGTCATGCCTTAAAATGCTAGGACTCTAGAACGAGAGTCAAGTTCAGCCTGGTTTCTTTGTGTTCACACTCAGCTGTTACCTCCACTCACTGTTGCACTTCTTGTGTTGTTCTTCGTGGCACCGACTGAAGCAATTCTTGGCTTTGGGGATGTGAACCCTTTGCTGCCTGTTCTAGAGTCAACCCCCTAGAGCCAGGTCAGTCTATACTGGCTTCATGGGTCTCAAATTTTTTGTGCTCACTAAAGTTATCAGGGTAGGATGTTAAAAGTAAGACTGCTCAGACCCCAGCAGTCCTTGTGAGAAATCCAGGTCAGCGTTGCCCATGGTGTGATGCTTAGGCAACACCAGCACCACCTGGGAGCTCATTGGAAATGTAAGTTCTTGGTTTCTACCCCAGATTGAATGCACCAGGATTTCTGGGGATCTGTTTTAACAAGAAAGCCCCACCCCACTTGTTTTGGATGATGCTAGTGCTGGCCTTTGGTCCTTAAAATATGGTCTCATTCCAGACCTGCTGAAGCAAAATTGGTATTTTAACAAAATTCCCAGGTTCTACAAGTACCGGTCTGATAACTGTGCTTTTAATAAGTGGCCTCCATGGTTTTGAGGCATAACGGTTAGAGAACAGCTGCACTCACACACATGCTCTACACTTAAGAGAGGGCAGCACTGTTCAGTCTCAGCTTGATGTTTCTCCAAGGATTTTCTGTTTAAATATACACCTTCTAGTGCCCCTGTGGTTCATAGCACCAACCCTGTGGAATATCTATGTTTCAGAGCTGTTCTGAAGCTTGACTACTTAATGCCTATAAAACCAGTCAAGATCCTTTGGTAAATCTCAGGGTCAAGGAAGCATCCATATATTTGAGGCTTTGCTGTCACTGGTACTGTAATCGATTTTAACATGACGTTCATATAACCCTCTGCAAATGATGACTCCACTCTCAAACCAGACAAAAAGAAATAAGCCAACTAAAAGAAATGAAACAGCACTTAGGTCTATACACAGCCTCTCCCTTAGAAGTAGGATAATAAGAGGCAATGGAGTATCCATATACATTTTTTTCACTGTTCATTCACATTGAATATTCAAACCGAGTATTCAGTTTAGACTACCTTGCTGGTAACCGGAAGCTGTGATGAGGGAGTTGTGACACCTTATTTGTCATTACTATAAGTTACTAAGCATGAACTACAATTTCTGAAGGAGTCCAATTGATGCACTGTTATCTTTACAAGTAAAAGTTGCAAGCATTTACCTCAGAATATGTATTTTAAAAACCTGCTTTGATCTCTTAAAGAGATCACAAGCCTCCATTGAGTTTTCTTGAAAAGAGAAACAAGAATAAACATACTTCAACTCTCCTGAGTGCTCTTTGAATGGGTAGACATATTTATTTCATTAGAGATGTTACTAAAATTATAACCCTTATCACATAATCTACCTTGTAATGTAATTACTTGTACATATGTCTGTTTTCCCACTAAATTGTTAGCCTCTAGAGAACAGAGACTGGATCTTATTTATATTTGAAATCCCCACAGTGCCAAGTGGTGCCTTGCAAAACCTCAATAAATATTTATAGAATGAAAAAAAAAAATGGATGATCTCCCTGCTTGTTCCAAATACTGGAACTTTGTTCATCCCATCTTTCTTAAGTGTGCTTCTGACCAAATTCTGGCTAACTAGTATGATCACTTATAGTTCAGACCCTTAAGAAGCTACTTGACTGATACAGCAGGGAGCAATTAATCCCTGAAGATTTATCCACGTTCTCTGCTCTTGTCAGAAGCAGCTGTGGAGTAGGTGAAACTAGTATAATTTCACAAAGAAAATAACTGAAGTTGATTTTATGCCTAGCACAAACATACCCTTCTCAACTCTTAAAAGTAATGGCTTAAAACCTCAGAATTATTTCCTATCCATCAAGCCTTCTTATAAATAGTCTTGCTCAGTGATGTAGGTAACAGTACAGAAATACTGAAAAAATTTATTGGAAATGACAAACTAAAAGAAAATGACCAAGTGAGTGATAGAAAATTGCTGTTTTTGTGGGTGAAAAAATGATTGAATATTAACAATTTCCTATGGTTCAACTTAATATCTTTTTCTAATTCAATTCTGAACATATTATATGTATTTGATATTCTCACAATGCTTAGTAGTGCCTTTCAAGTAATAGACTTTAAACTATATTAGAGTTTCTATCAACTCCAAAGTTGAGTTTAGAAGATTCATGTGTTTTGTGAACCAAGGTCCTAGGGACACTGATGGGTAGAAGCTCGTGGAATTATTTTTAGAAATTTGAGCTCTGCTTTTATTTGTTTTCTAATAAAAAGGCTCAAGGTAAAACCAAAAGGAAATTGAAATATTTGGCTATATTTGTAGTTGTTAAACAACATGCATTAGATCACTTTGAATATTTGTTGAAAAGTAATTCTATAGTCCTGACTTACTGAGTTACAATCTTAGGGTAAAGCCCCTGAAGTCAGCATTTTTACTAGGTGTCCAAGATGAATCTTATACTGAATCTGGTAGAACCCTTCCTTCTGTGGTTGAGATAACTGAAGTCTTGAAGACACTAAGTGAGGCATCCTGATGTCATATCTCTTGTAAGTAGAAGAGTTGGTGCTCTCATCCAAGAGGGTGTGATAAACTTCCTTTCCACCACATCCCGCTTGTATTGTTTTTTCCTTTCTGTCCTCTTGTCACTGGTTCTAGACATGGGTACAGTCACTGTAGTATATGACAAAGTACATTGAATAAAATCCCAGCTTTCTGGTGAGAAGTATGAAAAGGGGAGCTTAAGAGAATTAATAAGTTTAGGGGGGACCACAGAAAGAGTGGTGCCCTGGACAATGATGATGTAAGTTGATTATTAATTCCTAGGCTCACTGAAGAGCTGTACTTGTGGGAATTTGAGCCTAATCACTATGCTAAACACTTTGAGAAATGACCGGTTCATCAGATCACCATCCTGGCCACAGACTGATCACGAGTTGGTGCTCATGTGGGATGGATACAAACAGAACTGCAAAGGTTTTGCAGACTGAACCACCACTGGAACCATAGCGCACAGAAAGTGATTTAGAATTTACAGCTTGAACTTAACCAGACTGATGGCCTGCTAAAGCATGGATGTCAGCACTCTCAATAAGGTTTAAACAAGTCCTACTGTTGGATAATAGAATATTCAAAGTGTTCAGGATTCAGTTCAAAATTACTTGACATATGAAGAACTAATAATATTTTAACTTGCATAGAAAAGACAATCAACAGATGTCAAAACTGAGATGACATAGGTGTTGGAATCATCTGACAAAGATTTTGAACATCTTAATGTGGAAATGCTACAGTAAGACATTGTAAATACTTATGCAATGAAAAGAATATGGAAAGTTCCAGCACAGAAATTCAGTACATAGAGAAGAACCAATTAGAAATCCTAGAACTGAAAAATAGAGTAACCAAAACAAGCAAACAAATTACAAAAAACAACTAACTCATTGAACAGACTCAAGAACAGAATGGAAATGTCAGATGGAGTTGGTGAATTTGGAGATAGATCAATAGAAATTAGGTAATCACAATAACAAAAATAATAAAGGCTTTTTTTTAAAAGAACCCCAGGGGCCTATAGAACAATGATAAAATGCTTAACATTTGTGCCATCAGAGTCCCAAAGAGAGAAAACGTTCAGTGCTGAGAAAAGTTTGAAGAAAAACAACTAAAAATTTTCAAGTTTAGCAAATGACAGACATCTATAGATTCAAGTTAGTGAGCCTCAAGCTTGATAAACCCCCCAAAATAAAAATAAAATTGTTTACCGCAACAGTGTTTTCAAATATCAAAAAACAAGTGTCATCCTGAATGCCAGGGGAATGACAATAAATCACTGCACCTGCACTAAGGCATGTTTGCCTATGTCAAGATTTCTATATATAATTGGAAAGATATTGGTGTTAATTTTGTTAGGTAATGAAGCATATGTGGTAGTTTAAAAAAAATGAACCTCATAATCCTTCGACCCTCTTCTCGTCAAGAGGTGGGATATATGTTCCTTTCCTTAGACTCTGGGTTCTGTGACTATTTGGCCAATAGAATATGGAGCAAGTGGCAGTGTGCCATTTTTGTGTGTGTGAGCAGTCTTTAAGAATCTGACAGCTTCCATTTCCCTTCCCTTGAGATACTTACTTTTGGAACTCAGGCACCATACCATGAAAAATCAGGAGTGGTTTGGGGAGGGTCCCAGCTTGGGGAGGTCAGCTGAAGAGGAACAGAGGGTTGATAGCCACAACTTGGGTGGTGTTTCCAGTGACCAGCGAACATCCACTTGCCAACCCCATGAGGCACTGAAAGTGGGTCTTCCAGTCGCCTGCTGAGTCACTCCATCTGACACTGTGTGGGCCAGAGACTGTGTCCCTGAACCTCATCTAAGTTAAAGATTTGTGAGATTCATGAGCAAACCAAATAACTGTTTTTCATTTAAGCCACTATGATTTGGAATGGCTTACATAGTGACAGAAACAATAAGGTACAGAATATAAATAGTACGATCTTGTTTGTGTTAAGTAAAATTAAAATGAAAGAGAAATTCTCTATATTTATATATGCATGTAAGAGATTAGGATTAATTTAGGGTGACAAAGAACGACAACTTTACTTTAGGCTTTTGCAAATCAATGCCAGAAAAAAATATTAGTAATAATAAAACTAGAGAAACTGTAAACACAAAACTTGATGAAGTTTGAAAGAGGAATTTAAAATGATTTTGTTAAAGCATTACTTTTTAATCACTCTTTGGAGGCATATCAGACTAAACAGAATTATTTATCCTTTTAAACTATTGTTTGAGGGTACTACTCATAACTTATAAAATAGAAAAAAATTTGTTCTCAGCCAAGTTCAATTCTTTGTTTTCTCATACCCCTTCTTTTTTTCCCCTCATCTTCTTCTCATTTGTCCAGTGTGGGTTGTACACATTAACCTTAACCTTATCTCCCATCATTTCACAGAAAGTATAGATAAATGTGTTTAATGAATACTGTGGAGCAAGCATTGCAAAAAGCACATCGAACTTTATGCTTCTAGTGGGCAAGTAATGCGAGACATGGAAATCATGTTGAACACTGCACGTTAGTCTAGGGTAAGTAGAGCTGTTGCCACTGCAGCTGAGGAGCTAACATCAGGATATGAATAATTTAGTCCAGGAGTTCCCAGATCTGACTGGGTATCTGTTTTGCCTGGAGATCTTTTGAAAACTATACATTTGAGGTTTCACACCTGGAGATCTTGATTCAGTACATCGGGGCTTGGGACTTAGGAAACTATATTCTGAAAATGATTTCCACGATGCATAGTCAAGTTTGAGAGCCACTGATTTAGCCACTAAATAACATCCATGATTGGTGGGGAAAGGTGATTAATCATCAAAATCCACACAAGAATCTAGAAGATAGTGATATGATACTGCTGTATATATGTGCAGCCAAGGGTGGGGAATGACTCTCTTTTCTCTGAATTGAAGAAATATACTTATTTCTCACTGAATATATATATATATATATAGTTTATATGGAGTTCATTCATTTATTATTCAATAAACATTAATTGAGCATCCAACATTTGGCTCACATTGATCTAGGTAGGATGCTGAGGAATCAGCAATGAATAAAACACAGCAATTCTGTTCTCAGAAAATTTACATTCTATTGAGTGGAGACAAAAATAGAGATAATTTGCATCTCTGATGGCTAGTGATGTTGAGCATCTTTTCAAATGTCTCTTGGCCTTTTGTATGTTCTCCTTGAAAAAGTGTCTGTTCAAGTCCTTTGCCCATTTTTTAATTGGGTTGTCTTCCTGAGGTAGAGTGGCATGAGTTCTTTATATATTTTGGAGATCAAACCCTTGTCTGATGTATCATTAGCAAATATGTTTTCCCATATGGTTGGTTCACTTTTCATTTTAATGCTGTTTTCTTTAGCCATGCAGAAACTCTTTATTTCAATGAGATGCCCTTTGCTTATTCTTTCCTTTATGTCCCTTGCTCTTGGGGACATAGCAGTGACAATATTGCTGTGTGCAATATCTGAGATTTTGCTGCCTATGTTCTCCTCTAGGAGTTTTATTGTGTCACAACTTATATTTAAGTCTTTTATTTACCTTGAGTTTATTTTTATGTATGGTGTAAGTTGGTGATCAAGTTTTCATTTTTTTCTTTGCATGTAGCTGTCCAGATCTCCCAACACCATTTATTGAAGAGGCTATTTTTACTCCATTTTATGGTTCTTCCCCCTTTGTCTAATAGTAATTGACTGTAGAGACTTGGGTTTATTTCTGGGCTTTCTATTCTCTTACATTGGTCTATATGTCTGTTCTTATGCCAGTACCAGGCTGTTTTGATTACAGTAGTCTGGTAATACAGTTCAATAGCAGGTATTTTGATCCCTCCTACTTTGTTCTTTCTCAAAATTGCTACAGCTATTCGGGGTCAATTATGGTTCTATATAAAATTTTGAAATGTTTGTTTTATATCTGTGAAATATGTCTTGGTACTTTAATAGGTGAGAATGGATATCATAAACAAATCAACAAACAAGTGTTGGAGAGGATGTGGAGAAAAGGGAACCCCAGTGCACTGTTGGTGGGGATGCAGACTGTGCAGCCACTAGGGAAAACAGTATGGAATTTCCTCAGAAAACTAAAAATGGAACTGTGTTTTGACCCAGTAATTCCACTGCTGAGATTATATCCTAAGAACCCTGAAACACTAATTCAAAAGTACCTATGCACCCCAATGTTCACAGCAGCACAATTTACAACAGCCAAGTGCTGGAAGCAGCCTAAGTGCCCACCAGTAAATGAATGGATCAAAAATCTGTGGTACATTTACATGATGGAATAATATGCAGCAGAAAGAAAGAAGGAGTTGCTACCCTTTGCAACAGCATGGATGGAACTGGAAAGCATTATGCTAAGTGAAATAAGCCAGGTGGTGAAAGACAAATACTATATGATCTCACCTTTAACTGGAACCTAATCAACAAAACAAGTAAGCAAGTAAAATATAACCAGACACATTGAAATTAAGAACAAACTGACAGTAACCACAGGAGAGGTGGGAAAGATAATGGTGGGAAAAGGGGGAAGGATTTTCAGGCATATGTATAAAGGACACATGGACAAAACCAAAGAGGGGTAGGATCGAGGGTGGGAAGTGGTGATGGCTGGGGTGGGGGGGGAGTGGTGAGGGGAAAACAGAGACAACTATACTAGAAGAACAGTAGAAAATGTGAAAAAAGAATAAATAAATTTTAAAAATACAGCTAATAAGTAAATCATGTGATATATTCAAAGTTGACAAGTGAAGGTGAGGTATGGAAATGAAATTTGTAAGAGGAGAAGTGAGAAAGGTGAAATTTTAAATAGAGCAGTTAGAAAAGGCTTCAATGAGAAGCTGAAACTTTAGCAAAAAAACCTGCAGAAGGCATCACTTGGCTTGGAATAATGTTAAATGATAATCTGTCAACAGAAAAACCAATATCGAGCCGCCAGAATGGCTCCATTCCTTAGCAGGGAGAGTTGGGGCAGTTAACCACCTGTTGGGTGGTTACACTGGCCAGCTTCCTTATGGAGGAGGCAGATATTTGTCCCATTTGAATAGAGACATTCTGGAATGGATGTGCCTGTCCTTTCTGTAATGCTTCTGCTGGTAATACCAACTGTGCACCCACAGAAGATCTTAGTTTTCATGACATTCTCCTTTCCATTGTGAATTGAATTCTTTTCATAGCAAAAGAAGTACAATGATGGGGTCATGCCTATAAAATTAACTCATCTTATTACCTATACCATCACCCGTTGGTTGCTGCCCTAATTGAAATGTGAAATGTTTATTAAAGATTCAGCTATGGCAGCCACTGTGGTATGACAGTCTGAAAGGACGGGGTTCTTACTTATAAGATGAAGTGTATGTTTTGACTTTCAGACCAGTCTATTGTACAGCAAGAATGGGTTCCAGTATCACCCAATAATCTGAGTTTCATGCACGGGACTCTCTGTTTATCACCTTCACCTTTCCCACTTTCTACTTTTGGCACCTTTTTCTCAACTCCTCCTTGACCCCACTAGGAATACCCATCCATACCACCATCTCAATTATTTCCTCTTCCCTTTACAGACTTTATATTTTCTGGTCAATGATAATCATTTCCAATTGGGCAAAATAAGGTATGGCGCATTAAAAACATCTTGTATATTTTCGATGAGCCTCTGACATTCCCTGTTGGAGAGGAATCAAGTGTATCTGGGGATTTCAAGAGCAAAGCAGTGAATTGGGTACATTGTAAGCAAATTAAGTCATATAACAGCTATAGTACTAAATTAGATTATTCAATAGCTGTTAAGTAGTTTCTTATTCTCCATAACTTTATGCTCCTCACTAATTCCCTTAAAATATTGGGACTTCAGGATAGTTATCTCTTCAGGCTGAAACACTAATTTTAAGCCTTAACAACTGTTAGATGCCTCAAAATAATAAAAATGTCCTTTCATCCAACCATTTCTTTTTTTTTTAAGAAAAGCTTTATTTTCTGGTGGTTAAGGTTTAATTATTTGTTTTTGAACAAATAAATCTTATTATGTTTTCAATAAACAAAGATGCAGGACTGCTGTTCACATTCAAACTAGAAGAAAACTATATTCAAGTGATGACAATTCTGAGTTTAAAATTTCAACCTAGTTTTTGGTAACTTAGTCAATTACGTATGTTTATCATGAGAGTCTTTAAACTTGTAACCGCATGTGTTAATGTGGAAACAATTTGGATTAGGGGTGGGGATTTGTTTTAAATTTACTTAAAAAGGGAATCCTGAATTACACTTAAGGCTCTTAGTTTAAGATTTTAAAATCTTTCCTGTTGAAAACCAATGCAACCAATATTGTTTCCTAAGGCTTTTTAATACTCAAACTGATATTTCAGAGAAGTTGGCCCGAGAGTCATGGAAACTGGACTTTGTTACTCCTGTTGGCAAATTGCTCTCTGCGTAATGCGAGCACTTTAAAGAACAGGAGACTGCTCCATGTTTCCAGCCCTGAGTGTCAGTGCGCTGCCCCAACGTCTCACCCTCTCATGTACCGCAGTGGCTTCAAAAGTGCCATTCCCCTCAAAAAATTAAAAACGGAACTGCCTTATGACCCAGAGATGATTCCACTTCTGGGACTTTATCCAAAGAAAACTGAAACGTTAATTTGAAAGAATATATGCACCCCTATATTCACTGCAGTGTTATTTACAATAGCCAAGATATGGAAGCAGCGGAAGTGTCCATGTATGGAAGGACACTTTGGTTGTCTCTATGTCTTGGCTACGGTGAACAGTGCTGCAGTGAACATAGGGGTACATATATCTTTGTGAACAAACATTTTTGGGTTTGGGGGGTAGGTATTGCTGGGTCATATGGTAACTCTATTAATTTTTTTAGTGACTACCATGCTGTTTTCCGTAGTAGCTGTACCAGTTCACATTCCCACCAGCAGTGAACAAGAGTTCCTTTTTCTCCACAACCTCTGCAATACCTGTTATTACTTAATTCAGTTGGGTAAATACCCAGGAGTGTGATTGCTGGATCCTATAGTAAGACTGTTTTAGTCCTATTAAAAACTGTCAAACTTTCTTACATAGTGGATCTGATTTGTAGTTTGTTGTTGTTATCTTGGAATTTTAAGTATTTTTATTTTTAATTTTTCTCCTGTAACCATTGGCATTTATAAGTATCCTGAATATTACTAAAGGTGTAGATTAAAATTTTTTGCTATTAAGTTTTAAATTTTAGTGAGAGAACATAATGTTTATTTGAAATTTACTGAGATATGTTTTATGAAATAGTACATAGTGAATTTTTATAAATGTTACATGTGTGACTGAGAAGAATGTTTATATTCTAATTGTTTGGTACAGAATTATATATATATGATTGAATGTAATACATTACTTATGTATTTCCATTTTTTTCTATATGTTTATTAATTTTAAAAATTCATGTAATCCATTAATAATTGAGAGGCATTTTGGAATTATCATATTTTAAAATTTTAAGATCTCTTTGATGTCTGGCATTTATTGTTTTATATGTTTTCAGGCTATTTTAATTAGTGCACATTAGTTTGGAATGGTTAAATTTCAGGGTGAGCTAAACCTTTTATCATTATGTAGTGAACCCAGATTTTTCTAATTATTATTTTTTCCTTAATAACTATTTGAATTGTCATTTCAGCTTTCCTTTCGTAAGTATTTGCCTGTTATATATTTTTCTATCCATTTACTTTGAAACATTCTGTGTCTTTACACTTAGTGTGTCATATAAATAGTATGTAGGTAGCTTTTTTCACCTGATTTGAAAATCTCTTTTTTACACAAGTTTAGCCAATTTGTAATTTTTATGGCTATTTATATACTTAGATGTTTCTTCTATTGTTAGATTTTGATTTCCATTTGTATTGCTCTCCCTCTACTATCACATAGTTACTTAACATATTCTTTTTTCTTTTGGATAGATAGAATTTTATCTCTATTTTGTCTATGTCATTTTTCCCCTTTGTTGGTTTAGAATTTAAACAGTCTATTTCAGTTCTTTTGGTGGATGCCCTTGAGAATTTCCTGTGCATATTGAAGGCTCTGGCCCCACCCAGAAGGTCTCAGTCCAAGGCTCAGGATCCTAATTGCTATGCAATTGCCTTATGGTTACTGTTCAGTTTTTCCAGCTCAGACCCCAATTCAAATGATCACCCTGGACTAGTTATGGCACCTGATTTGCATATGTTTCTTTTCTTTTAAATTGTGTGGCAATGTCTTATAAAGGTGAATATGGGATTTTGCCAATTCCCTTTAAACAATTCACACCATTCAGAATAACTTTACTTTGAAAAAAATGAAAACTTGAGCAATTTTACTTCAGCAAAACAGACATGCAGAACTGTATTCTGTATTGTTTCATCTGCTACCAGTAGTTTTATTAGGGACTGGCTCTTGGGCAAGCCACCACAGCTACTATTGATGGAAATAGTTGATAGATGCCTCACTTCATGGTGTCTGTGCCCCTTTCTGTCAATCCATTATAAACATTCTGGAGGGAGATGACATAGCCCCAGCTACCAAGCCTCTTGAATTTTTTCCTGTCTATATTATCATTTAAATTCATACTCTAAATTCATATTCATTTGGTAATTATGTATTTCCAAAACAATGATAAATAATTATGGTGATCTTAAATATTTTTGACTTGTTTCTGATTCTAGCAGAAATGCTTCTAGATTATAAATGTGTTAACTTTTGGTTTGAAATTTGAATATATAATTATATATTACATGATAAATAATGCTTAACTTTTATAAGTCTAGGATCTATTCTTTGGTTCATAGGCCTGCGCTCAATCCTCTGAGCTATACCAGCTAGGGCAAGGATCTATTCTTGACATATATTCAAGTGAAAAACCTTGGTTACTTTTTTGTTATTCATTCATTCACTTATTCATTCATTTATTCATTTATTGTGCTAAAAACATTTAACAGAAGATGTACATTTTTAACAAGTTTTTATGTGTGCAATGTGGTATTGCTAATTATAGGCACAATGTTGTACAGAAGGGATGTTGGACTTATTTTTTCTGATAAATGAAGCTTTTTATAATCATTAAATGGTAATTCTGTTTTCCTCCAGCCCTAGATACTGGCAATTCTACCATTCTATTCTTTGCTCCCTGAGTTTGACTCCTTTTGATACTTCATCAAAATGGAATCCTACAGTATTTGTCCTTCTGTGACTGACTTATTTCACTTAGCATAATGCCCTCCAGATTTATCCATACTGTCACATATTGCAGGATTTCCTCCTTTTTAAGGCTGAGTAATATTCCATTGTATGTGTATTCCTCATTTTCTTTATGCATCCTGGACTAGATGACTTCACTTGTGAGTTCTACTAAATATTTAAAGAAGAATTAATGCCAATGTGCCTCAAACTCTTCCAAAACAATTGAGGAGGAGGAAGGAACACTTCAAAACTCATTTTAGGGGGCCATCAATTCTCTGATACCAAAACCAGGAAAAGTCACCACAAGAAAAGAAAACTACAGGCTGATATCCCTGATGCACCTAGACCCAAAATTGTTCATCAAAATACCAGAAAACTGAATCTCCAGCACATTAAAAGGTGGACACAGTACGTCCCAGTGAGGCGGATCCCTGGGCCATGAGGCCCATTCCACATGTGCCGATCGATTAATGATACCACATTAACAGACTGAAAAATAAAAACCACATGATCATTTAAATCAATGCAGAAAAGAATTTGATAAAATTCAACACTTTTCATGATAAAAACTTTTAACAGACTAAGAATAGAAAGAAATTACCTCAACATAATACAAGCATATATGAAAAGCCCACAGCTAACATCTTACACAACAGTGAAAAACTAAAGTCTCTTCCTCTAAGATGAGATAAGGCGGGGGTGCCCACTCTGGCCACTTCTCTTCAATATATTATTGACAGTCCTAGCCAGAACAATCAGGCTTTTAAATGTTTTTATACCACTTGCTAAGGATCCAGTATAATATAATAATTTTCCACATGAAAATCTTGTGGGTTTAAAAGCTTAGAAATTCTGGAGAGGGCTTACACCATTTACTGAGGTCCCACAGTGTGACCCAGCTTTCATATTCCTCACTAAGGGTGCAAGGGCTTTTAGTGTGTGGCCCAGAGGAGAAAAGACTTAGGATATTTTTATGATGCATGGTTCCCAAAAGAGTTATTAGAGTCAATAGAGGGAGTTCTTGTTTTTTTTTTTTTTGTTGTTTTTTTTTTTAACTCCTATGACCATCACAACTTGGTTCTACTCTTCAAGACACTAAATTGCAGTACTATTACCTTTAAGTTGGTATGAATATATTTGCTTCACCCTCTGAAGCAACTACTTTATAAGTTAAATCATATGCAAAAGGTATCCTTACTTTTCATCATAGCAGGCATCTATTTCCTCTGACTCCCTAGTTTTGCTCTCCATTTACCTGTGATCTCTGTCTAACTAAGGTAACAGGTAAAGATGTCTAAAAGTAAACATGGAATCCATTGAAGATTTTTATTAGTCTTAGCTAGTAAAAATAAAGTAGTTTTAAATAAAACAGGTACATTATCTGGTTCCATAAATTTTATTTTCCTACCTACAAAAGTAAATTTTAGGTGCGTGATTAAGGGAAAGGCTGTTACATCAGCTTGTATATCTTACAAGGCTCACAGTCACATTGTATGTGGCATGTGGAAGGCGAACACTTTGAGGCAGCAATCGGTCCTTTTGAACATCTGCTTCTGAAAAAGGAAAATGCGATAACTAAAAATTCTGAAAGATCTCTAAATTTTCATATTTTTAATTTTTAACCTGATTTTATTTTTCAGCTTAGTACTTGTTTTGAAAGTACAAAACTTGAGAGCATACCTAAGTAATACAAGTGATGAGTTACACCTCTATATTAGGCAAAAAAACCAAAGATTTTACATCAGCAATGAATGGTTTTATGAATCCATGAGTTGCAGTCCAATTTCATTTCCTTAACATACAAAGACCGGGATATGAACAGCCATTTTTCGTCAGGTTTTGTCAATAGTCTCCATAACCTGCCAAAACACTAGGCATGTTGGGAAGAACAATGGCTCTATATCCAGCGGATTGATGTTGGAAGCCTGTTTTTGCTGCTTACCAGCAATTTCTGGTTAAGTCACTCACTTAACCTTTCTCATGTTTGTTTCTTCACTTCTAAATGAGGATAATGGTAATTACTGTGCAAGATAGACTTTAAAAATTATAAGAATATATACAGAGTCTTTGACATTGGGCCTTTTAAAGCATCAAAAAATGATAATTACATGTGTCTATGGTGTCTGAGGTTGCTTATGCATTCATTCTTTGATTTATACTACTCTTGATACATGTGGCATCTTTACACATGGAATGCCAGAGCTAAAAAAGAAAAAAGACCTTGGAGATTATCTAGTTGCCACTAACTCCCTAATTTTACAGCTCAGAAAACTGTCACCACCAGGTTAAGAGCTAGCCAAGTTCACACAGCTGGTATTAATAGCACAGATAGTGTTAGAAATCAAATTTCTGACTCTAATTTCAGCATTTTTCTACTTTACTGCCAGTACATCTTTCTAGTTTCTATGGAAGCAAAAAGTAAAAAAAGTAAGCTAACTAACTGTTTCTCATTAGGACCTTACCTCTTCCTACCTCATAGGAATGTGTTAGAATCGTGTTCAGGTCAGTCATCAGTGATGGTTAGCTATCAACTAGATGACAGTTCCGAGCTTGTTTAATTCTTTGATTGTTTTGTGCATTGTGGGCAGTTGTACCTACACAGTGCATTTGGTGATAACTTTTATAGTGTTAATTTTTCTTAAAATATTACTTTGGAAGAATTAAATGGGTCAAACATGTCCTTTAGCTTTCAAATATAAGATTCTAAATGTTTTTCTACTAACATTAGTGATGATCAATTTTTTAAAAAACTCTATTTTGATTCAAAATCATGGAAACATCAGTGCTTTTGTACAAAATATTTAATGTAGCTTATCAGGAGGCAATAGTTTCCTTCACTGTGTGTTCAGTTTCATGGAAGATACAATTTGGACATCTGTCTACTGGAGGAACCACATTACATGTCACTGGGGATTTCAAAAGGCTTTCATCGGAACCCCAATCCTGATTCCCAGGGACTTTGCAGTTCTGGTTTTGGGACTGGATGTAAGACTTTCCAGCTTTTCTTTTTTTTTTTTTTTAAATTTAAACTCATTGCCACATTTGCAGTATCTTGGTTTGAGGTGCATCTGAACCTCTTCTGAAGGAAATGTATCATAAGTTAGACAACCTTTTCTCACTCGTAAAGGCAGATGCATTGAGAGGTTGATGGTAGCTGTCCTTACATGTCTATCTGCATGATTACCAGAGCCAGAATTCTGCAAGTGTCTAAAGCCTGCAGGGTGAAGAAAGTGTAATGAAACCTCACCAGTTTAAATGTGTGACTTTTCTAACTTAATTCTCTATGTATAGTAAATGAGAAAAGGAACTATACTGAATTAAAGCACAAACAAACTGAAGTTTATTATAGAAACAAAAGTTAAAGAAATAAGTATTTCCAGGTTGAAAGCATGGATGACTGGGACTTAGAGAAAATGCAAATCTACCATTAATATTCTAGATCACACTTTTCCCACTAACATTGATTTTGCTAACATCCTCTGTCTTAAATGTCTTATTGAACAAACACTAGTTGTCCCTTAAAAGAGTATGGTACAATGTCAATATAAAATTTGCTTACTTCCTTAAAAGAATCACTGATATAATTAAAACTAGTTTGCTGATATCTATAAAGAACATTAGTAAATTACAAAATTGTAAATCAAAATAGTTCCCATGAGAACAAATCCAAAAGGACCTTGATAAAGTGAAAAAGTCATTAACACTTTTTTAATGCTCAACTTTTAGTCTCTGAACTGATGATGTATTATACTTACATGAGCACATTTGTGATAGAATGTTGAACTGTTTTCAAGAACTCTTTGCCAGCAAATAATACGTTAACCTTATTTAATTCTCATTTCCTACACTGGGAGGAGTACTATTATTCCACTTCCCAAATGTAGAAACAGACTCAAAGAAGTTAAATAACTTGCTCAATTTTGTGCATTTAGGTTTGGAGCAAAGTAATGGACTCTATATCCTAAGGTATAAAGGTTTGAATTTGTATGAGTGAAGAAAATGAATGTGATAGTAAAATTACAAATTTTCAGAAACTTTTACATGATAACATTTACAAGATGTTTCCAAAGTAATTTTCCTAAATTATCTTTTGATCCTCATATCCTTCTGCTTTCTCTTCTTTCACAGCAAAGCTTCTAGATCACAGGGGGCAAACACAAAGCCTGTGGACCAAATCGGGCCCTCTACCTTGTTTTATCCAGCCTGGCACCTTGTTTCTACACAGCAGCAGCACTGAGCTCCTTGCCCCTAGTTAAGGAGTAGTCACATTTATACAGTCCTAAAATTACATTCGGCCCTTTGAAGGCAACCGCAAGGCTGATGTGGCCTCCGGTGAAAATGAGTTTGACATCCCTGTTCTAGATTCTAGAAGTTCTCTCTGATGGTGTTTGTACTTCTTCACCTCCTGCTTACTCCTCAGCTTGCTGCCATCTGGCTTTTGATTTCAACATGCTCAAAGCTGCTTTGTCTACAGAACAATGGTCATTAGTTGCTTAATTCTACAAACCATTTTCAATCCTTGCCTTACTTGACCTAGGCAGCATTTAATTCATATGATCCAGGCCTCATCTGGCTTCAACAGGCTGTAGATGCCAATTGGACAAGTTCACAGAAATATCCAATATTTCAAGTTATACATCCAGTATCCCTTCCCCCTTATGCTGATAACAGCAGAACTATTCCTTTGAGGAAGGAGCTTCCTCCTGACTCTGTTGACTTGGAGAAAGGCATTCACCCAGTCAGAAAATAATAGTGTTTAGTATAAGATGTAGTCAAGCTGCGTGAATCTGGGATTTCCCTAAGATTGTTAAATAATAAGGTAGAAAGAGAAGTACCTCATTTTTCTTCCATGTCCTAAGCTGGAAGAAATGTAAAGGTCCGTTAGAAGCCATCTGTGCCCACCCATTCCCACACAGAACACACGCACTCAGACACATGCATTCATGTCATATGGAAGAAGACATTTGAAGAGAGATAGAATGAAGCCAACATATAGAGAAAGCTGAAACAAGAGTTGGAGAAAAAGAAATGTGCTCCGAAGGCAGTATTGGAGTCCCTGAATCCTTTTCTGTCTACCCTAGGTTTGTAGGACACAAAGCCCATGTTTGCTAAAGCTAGCTGCAGTTGGATTTCTGTCATTTCCATTTTTAAAGAGACTCAAACTACCTACCTATTGCTTACTGCTACTGGTGTGCGAAGTTGATATCCCCAAAAGTCCCAGAGGACAAGAGCTGCTAAAATTAAAGTCCAACAGCCACGCTGTGATTTGCAAAGAAATAGGAGAATCTTCTTGGCTCATTCTCACTTTGTTATCTAGACATGAAAAGCAACACAGCTGGGCCTCCATGTTTCAGAGTTTCTGTTGAAAAAACTTTGGCTTCTGCAGCTGCCTCTCTCTTGATAGGGTGCACATGTGTAGAAAGGTCTCTCTTCTTTAGCCAAAAGCCCTTGGATAAACTTTCTCATGTACTCCCTACCAGCTCCTCAGACAATCCTGCACACATCTGAGTCCTGGCCCTGCTGCACGCAGTTCGCTCTTCCCTCCTCCTTAGTTTATGGGTCACACTTACTTGGTTTTACCTCTGCTCTTCTGGTTCTCCCTCCCAGTCTTCACTATAAGCTGTTCTTCCTCTACTTTCCCTGCAAATGTTGTTGTCCTGGGACTTCATGTCTTTGCAAGCAGTTTCTATTCCTACTCAGCTGCCTATCCAGAAACCCCATTCTGCCCTATGCCGTCAGATACTATGTACAAACAAGTAACTTTCAGACTTTTATCTACAACCCAAATCTCTATCCTGAGCTCTACACACTTACATGTACCTGCTTGCTATGTACACATCGTCTCCTGGATATTCCATGAGTATCTTGATTCAACGCCATTAAAAGTGACTTAATCATCTTTATCTTTTTTCCCTCTAACACTTCTTTCCCCATAGTCATTACCATTTGTCTGGTTGTTCCTCCCAAAAATATTGGGGGCCACATTCTGAATTTTCTTTTCCTTCCCAATTCATAGTCTCTCAGTCTTGAAAATGTGTCCTTCTGTCTCTTAAATATTCTTCAGCATGTTAAGAAAGGCTGATGGTGTGGGAGGAAGGGAACACAAACCTTTTTCCCTTGTATTTTCAAATCCCATCTTCTGAGTTGGTTTTCTTTTTTAGCAAGCAAGGATTTATATTTGGAGCTTTAATTCCTCTCAGGTTTTTACTATAATACATAATCTGCCACTTGTTACATGAGAACACTATAATTTTAAGAAGTATCTTCCAAATTCCATCATTTTATTTTATTTTTACCCTTTTTTTTCTTAACATCCTGGGAAAAATTTCCCAATGCTTTTCCTAACTGCTTACACAACCACTTAATATATGGCTTTCAATGTCTTAAAAATAAGTGCTCTTCTGACCAAACTGACCTCCCACCGTGCACGGAGGACATGGGTGTGAACCAGAGGCCCATCCATCCCAGCACATAAGGCTGAGTGGTGCTTATAGTTCCCTTCCTATCATCTCATTTGCCTCCCCCCAACCCCGTCCTCACAGGTGGAAAGGAAGGGCAATGAAGACCCAGTTTATTCTTTAACTTGATTTTATTATTTTCAAAGAGTCTCTTACCTACATAGACATGTAGAGAAACAAAGGAGCAATAATATAATCCATTTCAGAGTGGCAAGGAAAAGGTTAGAGGTAATAAAAATATTCCTTTAGTTTGTAATTCTTAATTTCATCATTTGGGGTTATGAGGCATAGTCTTGTGGTCTATGAACATGAAGCAAAGAATCAGGAAACTTTCTTAACTAATGGTGGCTCTAGAAACTAACTCTGTGGGTGGCCGTGGACAAATTGCCTGATACCTTGATTTTACTTACCTCACAACTTCCCGTCAACATGGAGATCATTAATTTGAGTGACAGTTCAACTAAATAAATAATGGCCTAATGTTTTGTCAGGAATCTAAGAAATGCTGATTTCTTTAGAATCATAATGTATTTAATTTGTTATTGATAGGTCACCTCAAATACCACAAAATGAATGGGGACACAAATACTATGCAAGTATTCATTAAAAACATCTCAAAATGCAGGCGGAAACTCCCTGGCATTAAATGGCTTCTTATGTGGTAGAAAAATTTTATGTCGGAGCATAGACATTGACTTACATTTTATTGGATGCCATAGTTGTCTTGGGCTATTTGAAAAAGTTTGATCTTCTTAGTCCAACATTTCTGAGGGTAAAATATGATCTGCTCAATAAAATAAGTATGTCTTCTACAGCCAGATGAGTGCCTCCCAGCAAGTACATTAACCTGCAGTGTGTTATATTTTACCAGAGGTAAAACATTTATACTCTAAAGTCTTTTACCCCAGGGAACAAGAGAATGCCAAGAGTCTCAACCATCACACACAACTTGGTACTAAGATCCCTGGGTCTAATGGGCCAGCCTCAGTTTGCACTACTGCAGCACACAATGTATTATGGGTAGGTCTGACAGACTTCCCTTGTGATTATGACTGATTTACTTAATTCATCACTTCAGTATTGCACTTGGGGTTTTCTCTACCTCTTCTTATATTTTCTTCATCTTTGGTAGGATATATTTTATTGAAAATTCTGTTTTCTAATTATCTGACTTCAAACATGGAATTCTGGGATTTTGAATATTTTTGTATTATATAGTTGATTAAAAGTGAGTATTGTTTTTATTGGGTGAATATATAGAAATGGAATTGCTGGGTCTTATGTTAGGCATTTTTGCAGTAAAACTGACAGTTTTCCAAGCAATGAACCAATTTTAAATTCCCATCAGTCTCATTTGGGAGTTCCAATTAGTCTGTTCTCACTGCAATTGGTATAGTCAGTTATTTTAATTTAGCACTAGGATGAATATGTAGCAATATTAAATTTGGTATTAATCTGCCTTTCTTAGATGATTAATGATATTGAACACATTTTACTAACTTTATTGATTATTTGGATATACTACTTGTAAAGTTCATATTAAAACTTTTTATCCACTTTTCTATTGTGTCTCTTTTACTTGCTGGTTTATAGGAATACACACACACACACACACACATATGCACAATAATACAAATATTTTGTCAGACAAATTTATTTTGCAAATATTCTCTCCCAAGCTATGGTTTGTGGTTTTACTTTGACACTGGTGACTTAAAATAAAAATATTTTATTTATCTAAGTTTGATGTTTCAATATTTTCTTTTATATTTTTAAAGTATCCTTTAAAAAAATGATTGCCTACCCTAAGGTCATGAAATACTCTATGTTTTCTTTCAGAAGCCTATTGTTTAACCATTTACATTTTGATTTTGATGTTTCTTGAGTAGATTTTCTATATGGTATTAAGGATTAAGGTTCATTTCTTTTCATATGGACCCAGAACCATTTATTTAAAAGATCATCCTTTATACATTGACTGGAAGTAGTGTTTTATCAAATCCAGGTTAGCATTTTTGAATGGGTTTATGTCTGATTCTCTCATTTGTTTCACTGGTTTACATATACATTATTGTGTTAATTTCTTACTGTCATAATTATTTTTATGTTCATAATATTTTTTTTCTTTTAGTACTTTGTTTCATCATCAGGACATCATTGGGAGAATTAAGAATACAGACTCTATTAAGATATTACTGACATAGAATATTGAACTCTGATGACAGTCTGATAGATCTCTATAAAATAATTTTGGGAAAGGAATATAGAAATGGAAGAAAATTAGCAGAATATTGGGTTCCTGAGATTACAAAATACAGTGACAGTTCTTAATGTAGTTTCTAATAATTTAGTTGTGATTAACAGATCACTGGTTCTCCACCTTGGCCATGAATCTCAGTTTCTATTGGAAGCTTCTTTTTTTGCTTTGTTTTTAAAAAATTTTGTTTTGCTTCATATTTGTTTGTTTTACTGTTTTTTCCTTTCAATATTTTCCAATTTCATTGAGAAATAGTTGGCATATGTTACTGTACAAGGTTTACAGCATGATGGTTCGATTTACATATATCCCAGTAACAATTGATATCAGGTAGTACGTCTTCCAGGTTAGTTTTTCTTCTTCTTCAATACTGCCTGGGATATATTAAGTCTTTGCATTTACATTTCCATAGCCTGTAATAACCTTCTAGGATTTTTACAGAGATTACACTGATGTGGGGGAGAACTGGCATTTTATCAATGTTGAGTCTACTAGTCAAGGCACGTGGTATATCCCTCAAGTTACCGTCCTTATTTTCTCTCACCCCTGTTCTGCATTCTCCAGGAAGAGGTGTGACACTGTTTTTACGTACGTGTTCCTAAGTAGTTGATGTTTTGACTATCATTGAAAATGGGTTTTCTCAAGGAACTTGTCAACCTTTTTCAAATTATCATCATAAAAATTTTCCTATCTTCTGTTATTTTTTGATGTCTATAAGATCTATCGTGATGACCACCTTTTCATTATTAATATTGAAAATTTGTGTTTTCTACCTTCTTTTCTCTTTATCAGTCATGTTGGTTTTTAACCAAGTATACTTCATATTATTAGATTGGTAATATAGTAATTTTACTATATAAGATATATAATTGTGTATTGTTGATATATTACTATGTTACATTAATATTTTAAAAGTCTTCGACTTTGTTGCTTTTTGTTGTGTGCTTACATTACAGCTAATTAACTTCTGCTTCTATAATTATTTCTTTTCCTCTACTTTCTTTGAGTTTAACTTGCTCTTCTTTTTTCACTAGCTTTTTGAGATGAAAGACTAAATCAATAAATTTCATTATTTTGGCATTATTAATAAAATAGTCACTTCACTTCTTCCTATAGTTTCTTGCTTCTATCTGGGATGCTTTTCTTTTACCTATAAGACCTAGATTTCATTTCTTTAATACATGTTTACAGTGAAGAATTTTCTCATCCTTTGTTTCTGAGAATATCCTCATTGCACCTTCATTCTTTTTTTACTTACTAATTTGTATATTTTACTCAGATTTTGTTAGATTTTGTGTTTTTATGTCTCAGGATCCCATCAAGGGTATCATATTACATTAAGTTGTCTCCTTAGGATCCTCCTAACTGTGGAAGTTTTTCAGAGTTTCCGTATTTAATGACCTTGATAGTTTTTAGAAGTACTAGTCATTTACTTTCTAAGATGTCCTTTAAATTGGGTTTGATGTTTTCCTCATGGTGAGAGAGTATAAGCTTTTAGAAAGAAAACCAGAGGTAATGTGCAAATCTCTTCAAATCATTTCAAATGTACCTACTATTAACATGACTTTTCACTGATGTTGTTAACCTTGATACTTTGACCGAGAAGTATTTGTCGGGTTTCTCCACTGTAAAGTTCTTGTTCCTGTCACCTTTTCCCATACTTTGCTTCTTAGAAAGATACCACTGTGCATATTTTACAATTAAGAGATGAAGAGGTAATCTCCACCTCCATGAGAGGGTTAGTATCTACATAAATTATTTGATTTTTTTTGTATGGGAAATTTGCTTATCCTATCTCATCCTCTCCTATCCTATCCTATCCTATGCTATCCAGTCCTCCTATTTATTTATTTATATTAGTATGGATTCGTGAATATTTACTTTACACTTTGAGTTATAATCTAATACACGTTATTTCTTTTGTTGCTCCAGTTGTTGCAGGTTTGACCACTGGGAATTCTTTCACTTGACTCCTAAGTACTTTGATGTGTGTGTGCTCTTCCTAACTTTCTGGCATTATAAGATGCTTTGGGCTCATCTTGTACAGTTTCTGCCCCAGTCATAGAATCAGTCATATTTCAAGGATGCCTGGCTTCTTTTATTACAGAATGGTATTAGAAATAAGATAAGGACTTTATGTGTGTGCATTGATTGTAGGATGTTGTTGTTTTTGACTTCACATCCCCTAGAGCTTTGAAATATGTGTAAACTACCCTGTGTATACATACATATCTATAATTATCTATCATCTATCATATCTCTATAATCAACCTATTTATTGATTTATCTATTATAATCTCTATAATTATTTGTATCTGCAGCCATATTAAGCTAAATATGAGTTCATATCGATATCGACAGCTCTAGTCAAGGACCACATGGTTCATACTATCCTACCCCTCTTTCTTATTAGTAAACTCCCACTGCAGCAGTGAGAGCCTGGTGTCCATCACCTGCCATCCCTTTCCTCTTTGTGTAATCCCAGTACACATATACAGTGTTTTCAGAATTGTTAAAACTTACCTTCTGGGGAAAACTTTACCAAGTACAGTATTTTGGTTACTTCTGTCTTTAGTCTTATAGTCTCTACTTATTTCCAGAGTTATTTAGGTCAACACCTTTCTTCACTTCTTTCATTGAGGTCGTAACATAAATTTGTAATGTGATTAGATTCTTTTGTCACCATTCTTTTCTAGGTGTCCCTCATCCCCTACTTGATTTTTTCTATTTGCAAGCATTAAGGTTTCCTCTTTGTGATGTAAGATTCTATGACTTTTGACAAATGCTTAAAGTTGTGTATCTGTGATTTTACTATAGAATAATTTCAACACCCTAACTTACTGTCTATGTTTTACCTACTCAACCCTTACCCTTCTCAAATTCCTGGCAATCACTGATCTGTTTTTCACTAATCTGCTTACTTTTGCCTTTGACAGAATGTCACATAAATGGAATTACACAGTACGTAGTCTGTCCATACTGGCACCTCACTTAGGAATATTCATTTAATATTCATGTTGTATGCATATAGTTTATTCCTTCTTATCACTGAATAATGCTACAGTTTGTTTATTCACTCCCCTATGAAAGGGCATCTTAATTTTTTCTCATTTTTAACAATTATGAATGAACTGCTATTAGCATACTTGTGCAGATTTATGTCTGAACAAAGTTTTTGAATCTGTTGGGTAAATATTTAAGAGCACATTGCTGCATTGTATGGTAAGAAGATAATTAGCTTTATAAGAAACTGCCAAACTGTTTTTCAAAGTGGTTCTATTATTTTGCATTCACACCAGTGGTGAACGACAGTTCCCATTGCTAGGCATTTTGGCAAATAACTTGTCAGTGTTTTGGATGTTGGTCACTCTAGTAGGTGTGTAGTGGTATCTCATTTTTGGTTGCATTTGAAATTCTCTAGTTACAAGTTATGTGTCATTTTTCATATGCATAGTTGTTCTCTGTATATCTTCTTTGATAAGATGCTGAAATCTTTTGCCTATTTTTTAATTAGTGTGTTGTTTTCATATTGTTGAGTTCTTTATTCTGGATATGTCACTTATATATGATTTGTAAATATTTTCTTCCATCTGTGACTTGTTTTTTTATTCTCTTAACACTGTCTTTCACAAAGAAGTTTTTAACTTTGAAATAGTCCAAATTTTTTATTTTTTAAATGGATAAAGTTCTGACATTATATCTAAAAACTCATCATCTAACCCAAGGTCACACACACATTATCCCTGTGTTGTCTTTTAGAAATTTTATAGTTTTATATTGTATTTGCTCTCATTTTTGAGAGATATTTAACTGGGCCTGGGCTTCTTTTGGTAGTTTTAATTTCTTTTCAGTCTTTCATTTTTTCTTTCCACTTTTCCCCACTTTCCATTGACTTTGTTTAAACCCAATGGTAAGTGTTATGGTTGTGTGTGCATGTCTGTTTTTAGTAGGTAAAATGTCTGTTTATCTAATTTTAAGTTTTGGATTCTGATTTTGTATTTTGGTAGTTTAGCTATAATAAACCTGTCTCTTCCATTTTCTGCAGTTATAAGACATCATTTGTATACTGTATTGTGTGTTCATTACCCCAGGTCAAGTCTCCTTCCATCCCTATTTATACCCCCTTGACCCTCTCCTACCTCCTCCCCTTTCCCTCTTGTAATCACCATACTATTGTCTGTGTCTATGCAGGTTGTTTTGCTTAATCCCTTCATCTCTTTCACTCAGCCCCCAACCCCATACCCCTGTGACAGCTGTTTTTATTTTGATTGTTAATTTATTTTGTTTATATTCCACATACAAGTGAAGTCATATAGTCCTTGTCTTTCTCTGACTGTATTTCACTTAGCATAATAATTTCTAGGTCCATCCATACTGTTGCAAAAAGTTAAGATTTCCCTCCTCTTTATGGCCAAGTAGCATTGCAGTGTAAATGTACCAGTGTCTTTTATCCACTTATCTACTGAGGGGCACTTGGAATGCTTCCAAATTTTGCCTTTGTAAAAAAAAAATGCTGCAACGAACATAGGGCTGCATACATTCTTTCAGATTAGTGTGGGGGAACATATTTGCTAATATATTTGTTAAGGGCTTAACACCCAAAATTTATAAGGATCTTATAAAACTCAATACCAAAAACCATACAATCCTATTAAGGAATGGGCAAAGGACCTGAACAGACACTTCTTCAAAGAGGACATACAGATGGACAATAGACACATGAAAAGATGCTCAACATCTCTAATCATCAGAGAAATGCACATTAAATTAAAACCATGATGAGATATTACCTCACACTTGTCAGAATGGCTATCATTGGTAAATCAACAAACAAGTACTGGCAAGGATGTGGAGAAAGGGGAACTATTTTGCACTGTTGGTGGGAATGCAGACTGGTGCAGCCACTGTGGGAAGCAGTATGGAGATACCTCCAAAAATTCAAAACAGAACTGCCTTATGACCCAGAAATTCCTTTTCTGGAAATATATCTAAATAAAGTGTCTTTAGTTTTTAACTATTTAATAATCTTTCATATTTTTTATTTTGTTATTTTAATTATGTATCTTATGATAATTTGGGCAGTATATTTATGCTATTTGATTACTTCGATAACTATAGTATAGGTTGTGGCAAAAGTGGGTTTACTTATAGTTGGTTGTTTCTATGGAAAATAATATAATAATAAATAATAATATAAGAATGAACTCTGTTTTGCATACTCACATGTGCAAACCTACTTTTGCCACACCCTGTATGTATAATGCACTGACTTCTCTATTTCTTTAGAAATAAGCTGACCTATGATATTCAAGGGTAGGATTTATTCCATTTCTTTCCTCCTTCCTAAACACTATTTATTTTAGTTGATAAACTTATTGCTTTTGGTGTTAATTATACACTTTTTTATTGTCCCAGAACTGATTTTTTTCTTTATTTTTATTGTTTGCACTATTACAGATGTCCCCATTTTTTCCCCCTTTGCCCACTTTCCCCCTGTCCTCACCTCCCCTTCCCTCTGGCCATCCCCACACTGTTGTCTGCATCTATGGGTCATGTGTACATGTTCTTTGGCTAATCCCCTCACCTTCTTTTATCCAGTCACCCCTCCTGCCTCCCTCTGACAGCTGTCTGTCTGCTCCAAATGCAAATTCATTTTGGCTATGACACATATTTAATTTTGAAAATCTATATTCTGCAAAATTAAAGTCTTTCATTTATGTATTTTCTTCTTTTTCCACGTTTTCATGGAGACTTTCCTGGTTATTTTTTTATTATTATTATCCCCTATCTTTGACTGACATGAATGTTTCCAAACCAATTACTTACAAGTTGTTTGCTTAGGAATGGGACCATGGTTATGTTATGGGTATTCTCTGTATAACATGAGAGTATGTGTGAGTGAATTCTATTTGCTTTTGATTTTTCCCTGTCGGTATAGATCACCCTGATGCTCACAGTATACTGTCTGCCTTGCTGAAATATATTCACATTTTATGCCACAGTTCTCCTTGCTGTAAAGAATTACAGCTGTAAGTCAGGTATGTACTCATCAGGAATGTATACATATTTCTCCAAGAGGTACATATAAAAGTATTCATAGCAACATTATTTATAATAATCTCAGAATGGAAACAATCCATATGGCCATGATAGATTAATAATTTGTGATATTGTTATATAATGGTACACTTGGTAGTAATAAAATGAAAATGAATAAATTACAAGTACATATATGCAACTAATTAATGACTTTTCAAACAAATTTTAATAAAAGAAGGGAAACCACAAAAATTATATACTGAATATTTTATTCATATAGAGTTCAAAAACAGGCAAAAATAAGCTATAATATTAGAAATCAAGGCAGTAGTTACCTTCAGAAAAGAGGCCATTACCTTTGGGAAAGGAGGGCTAGTTACTTTCAGAGACATGGGGAGATTTCCTGGAGCATCAGCAATTTTACAGGTGAGAAAACTGAGGCAAAGAGTTTGAGTAAATTACCAAGAGCCATACAGGTAGGAAATGGCAGAAGTTTGATTTGAACTCAGTCAATTTGATACTAGAACCTACTTTTGTAATCAGTACACTATGTATTGAAATGACCAACTGGGTGAACTCTTGGATGGAAGTAAAGATTCTAGAACTATATGGCATAGTTCTAGGGCATTTCCCTACTGGGATTTAATATATTTGCAAACAGAAATAGTGTCTGGTACAGAGCATTTCATAGAACCTCAGAAATGGAAAAGAAGCCCAGGAACTGTTTAGAGTTCCTGCACAACTTTCCCTGACCTCCCTGTTGTGCTATGTCTCCAAGGTAGAGAATAAATGGATAGGACATGAAATACCCAGCCTTTTAATTTTGGCTCATCAGGGACTGTAAAGTATTTTCAGATAAAGGAGAGCTAGGAATTCATTGATTTTATCAGACAAATGGAACATCAGACAGACAGTTCTGTGCAAGATTCATCAAGAAGAGAAGGGCGTGGCAGCTTGTAAACATGCCATTGTTCATACATTGTACGAAAACAACAGTTTAAAAAACAGTCCAGAACCACATTGGAAAACTGTTTGCAGCCATCTACTTTGACCCATAATTCCTCTGACCCATAATTATATTCTTAGGTATATGCCATATAGAAATGAGTGTTTATATCCATCACAAAACAGAAGTAAGAATTTTCATGGCAGTACTATCTGTAATCAAATCTGAAACAACCAAGTCTCAGTTAGTAGTAATGGATGAATTTATATTACATGAGTAATTCTTTACAGCAGGGAGAAGTGAACAAAGTACTTCCACATGTGGAGCAATGGGTGAATCTCACAAACAGTGAGTCAAAACACCCAGCTCCTATGTAGATGAATTTCAAAAACAGATTTTACCAATCAACAGTGATTGACATCAGGAAAGCAGATACAACAGACTATATTAGTGACTGGATGAGCAATGAGTGAGTTTTATGGATTACTGGTAACTTTCTATTTCTCAATGTTTTGGTGGTTACATGATTGGTGAATTTTGAAGAATCATCAGGCTGTACACTTATTTACTTTTCAGTACATATTTTATAGTTCAATAAAAGTGTACTTCAAACAAAAGCAGTAAACAGAGCAAAGACATTTCATTATGATAAAATGCACAGTTTTTTTAAGTGCAACCAACTATGATAACAAATAAGTGAATAAAATAAAACTATAATGTAAGGACTAACAAAATATAATTATAGTAAATGCTTCATTTATGCCTGTGTCAGAATTGAACTTATCTAAGAAATACTATCTTTTTAAATAAATATTTATATGCTGCTTAAAATTTCTTCATATATTAAATGCATCTCTTATTCCCATGAAGTAAAATTGAGTTTAATTATTTTCATTAAAACAACACATGTAATAGTTCTCTTATATACAAATAGCATTTTTGTTTTCTGTCCATCTATCCATCCATCCATCCATCCATCTATCCACCCATCCATCCATATAATACATATGATGGAGACCTGTCCATAAAGTATCTAGCTGTATAATATGAAAAACAGAGACATTAATCAAAGAAGATATAAGAAACATTGTACATGGCAAAATGACACCTCAATACTGTTCCAAGTAGACACCTTGGGACCTCACATGGTTCTCACATTGTTCTCCCAACATGTCTACCATTGCTCAAACACTCTGCAAAATCCTTTGTTGGAATCTTCATTAGCTGCCCTGTCATGTTTCCCTGAATCTCATTGATGGACTGAAATCTCTTCCCTTTCAAAGGTGATTTCAGTTTTGGGAAAAGCCAGAAGTTGCAGGGCACCAAATCTGGGCTGTAGAGGGGCTGAGTCACCTGAGTTGCAGATCTTGGTTGATTGCATTCTGAACACGTTCAACATTCTCAGATATTCTGCTTGTTGCAGGCCTTCCAGAATGAATCACTTTTAACAGATTCTTGACCATCTTGGCAGCATCTGTGCCACACTTTTATTTACGCTGGACTCATTTCATCATCCCAGAAAGCCTGAGTAATCCAAATGGTTTCCATGGAGGAATGTTCAAGCTTAACCCAAAATTCAATGCAGATTTGTTGCTCTACTCACTCAGTCATTTTGAATGCGATGGCCACACAGTACACATGCTCACTCAATGGTGTTTACTACCCCCTGTCACTATACAGTGGAGTCATCATTATTCATTCACAGCATTTGAATCCCCTCTCCTTGGCTGCCAGGTTATATTGATGTTGTGCAAACTGTTCTTGTTATATTAACAGTGGCTTGACTTTATCCAGACAGTTCCTGTAAGTATAAGATAGTTATTTCTAGGTGAGTTTTTTCAACCTGTTTTTAGTACTTTTCATATTCCTTAAACTACTTTAAATTTGAAAATTCTGTTTTTATAAAGCTAAGTGATTTTCATTTAAAAAATCTTTAAAAAACCCCAAACATTGAAATATTCTGTAGTTTGACTCAACTAGGTTGGCCTACAAGTTGCTTTAAAGCATGAATTCACAATGAATTTTAAAATACAAGCTTATTTTTCAGGCATGAAGTACTAAAATTTATATCTTTGAGAATCAAAATTTTATCATTATAACTGTTTTGTTGGAAATGTTTCTAATTTATCTTCTCCTTTGCCTTCTTAAATACTCTCTGATACAATTTAAGAATTGATTGATAAATCACCCAGTCTTTATTAAAACATTAATTATTAGACAAAACTATATTTTCTGCAGGGATTATTAACATATAAAGGGATGATTGCGTTCCTGCCAAATATAACCAGTTTATTTTATAAAATAATTGAATGTCTTTTTTCATTTTTTCCTCTGTAGAGATGTTTACTCTCATTTCTTGCTTTTGACAGTGTGTCACATTTGAGCAGGCCTTCTCTTTTTTATTATTATTATTTTTGTTTATCCTGGTATGTTGTGAGGTTTAAAACTGTATCTCTTAGAGAATGCACTAAACTAGGGTTCCATATTTATAGATGAGAACCCAGCAAAAGAGAAAATATTTCTTTTGAGGAATTAACATAGACATTATGAAGTCCAGGCAATAAAGTCTTTCTACTATTTTTACTGAGAATAATAATAGTCAAGATTTATATTGTGGTCCATGGGGTAAAATTATATACTTTAGTTAAAATGTCCAACACTACATTTAACTAAAAATACTACTACAATAAATCCTATGTGAAAATTTGCATACTTTGTTAGACTTAATTGATAACTGACTTCATTTCTTAATCTTTCTGATACGTATAAGGAAACAATGCCTGTCATACATTAGGTACCAAATCAGTAATAGTTTAATGATGATACAAAACTATGAGTTACAAGATTTTCATTTTTCCATTTTCCTCTAAACTCTATCATTGTATAGATATTAAAGAATTTAGTAGTATGGTTAAAAATGTACTTTAAAGAGGAATTAGTTATCACCAATAGCTTTTATCTACTGCTCAATTTGAATTTTGTCTACATTTTTATTTTGACCTTGAATTTAACAAAACTTTCCTTACATTTTTTGTTTACACACACACTTTAATTAGTTATATTATGCTCTGCTGTACTGATGAGCTTCCTAAGCCATTTCTCTCTCCTCGATTAAAAATATTTAAACACTCTCTCATACTTATGGTACCAACCAATCTATAGTTAACTTAGTAGCTTCTGTTGAAGAATTTAATGACAGAATATTTAGAATTTCAGATAAAACTTGAATGAAAACTTCAGAAAACTGAAGTTCAGTTCTTTAAAAGGTGACCAGTTTCTCCTACCAATTTTGACAATATAAGGATAATCACATTATAAAACTCTCAGCTGTCAGATTATAAAAATTTTGTTCGTAATTATTAACCAGTTAAAAAAGGGGATCAATGAGTAAATAAAAATTGTCTTTATTATAAGGTAAAAACAATATTAATGTTGAGATTTACCAAGGAAATCCCTGCTCTAACCCCAGCTCGGATGCACATTACAATACACCTGGCAATCTTCCCAGTGATATGGAAATCACTACCACTTGAAACAGCTGATTCAGTTTTTATATGATTAAAATTGACCTGAGCTCTGCATACTGAGTCATATTTTGCCTTATGAAAATGGTCCATCATTTGGTTATATTTAGCAAATGTGTTTCCTCTTGAGACATGCATAACTGCTTTAATTGCTGTTCAATTGCCTTTTAAATATTTAAAGACTGCTTTCACATGCTGTATGAGTCTCCTCCAGTTAAAAAGCAATAGTTGCTCCATCCTTTCCACAGAGAAAAAAAGTTTGACTTCTCTTTTTTCCTGCTCTATGCATCAATGACCTACATCTCTATTTTTAAAAATGAGAACAAAACCCCTAAAACTGGAACAATAATATTGCAAATTTTTATGACCAGAGTGATATACAGAGTATACACAGTCTGTGATTGCATTAGTTTTTTAGAGGAATCACTGGTTTTTGGTCATTCAGGGCTTTCAGTGAGGTAGGATCTCTGTCTTTCACCTCAAATGCTGATGATATACATAGCTCATTTTATGTCACTTTTGTTTTGTTTTAATTGTCTTTAATCTGAGTAGAAGATGATATTTATGATTGTTTAGTTCCACAAAGATTTAACTTCATTTTTCTAACTCTTTAAAGTATTTTTGGATTAATTAATTCATTATTTTATTTAGACCTCCCCAGAAAAAAAACAAAAACAATCTCCAAACACCTTATATTTAATTCTTACAATAAGTTGGGTGCATATGATTTAATATATTAAGTGTCTTCCCACCTTTAGGTAATGTCTGTAAATAAAATATATGCCATTTCTCTCTTCAGGTTATTGATAAAAACACTGAACATGAAGAGAAAATTTAGAAATCCCAAGCAATCTCCTTTTAGGGTGACATTAATTCATTATTTATAAGCCTTTTGTAAAATCTCTTAGCCCAATGCAATTCTACCTATCTATCCAATCACTAAGTCCCTATTTCTTCATCTTGCTCCAGATACTATCCAATAAAATAACTGGCAGAAATTCATTTTTGTGATATCTCTATTCTTCCCCTTATTTGTTACTTTAGTGCTTCATTTAATAAAAGGAAATAAATAGCATTAGTTGTGTAAGATGTATTTATAAGACACCTATAGTGCTTTCAAGATACAACTTTATTTTTTTACATAGTCTTTTGTTTAATAATCAGTACACATTTTTTTCTGTAATCAATTTAAATGTTATGTGAAAACAGTTTCTGATATATTTTTATGCTTTAGAATCAGAAATATATTTTTGGCTCTTGGCCCTTGTCCTGTTGTCCTTACATTTGTCACTTACTAAAAGTTATGTATGCTACAACTGCATGTACAAATTCTCTCAGCAATTTGAGATGTAGCTTTCTTGGTAAAACAACTTTGATAAGGTGAGTTGCTTTGATAAGGTGTTCTGTTTGCGTACTTTGGGTTTCAGTTTACTCCTACAAATGTTTGTTCCATTTTCTAGTCTTAAAAGTATCCTTGGCAGAGAACACAAAGGAAGTAGTTTTACATTTTTTTCCATTATTTTTTACTATTGCATCATATTTGTTGATCAAAAGGCCCACATTTCTTTTTCATGTGGATTCTAATATAACTTCATAAAATTCTTCAGAGTATCTGTAATATTTAATTTCATTTTGGGAGTTAACATTATGATATAGTTAGAACTCTTCTTGCCCTGGCTTGTATAGCTCAGTGGATTGAGTGCAGGCTGTGAAACAAAGGGTTGCCGGTTTGATACCCAGTCAGGGCACATGCCTGGGTTGCAGGCCAGGTCCCCAATGGGCGCCACATGAGAGGCAACCACACATTGATGTTTCCCTCCCTCTCTTTATTCCTCCCTTCTTCTCTCTCTAAAAAGAAACAAATGAAAATAAAATGAAGAAAAATTGAAAAGGAGATCTTCTTTAAAAAAAAAAACTCTTCTTTTTACTCTCATATTAACTATTAATTATTTAACTGTATAGTTATTGAATATTTTTATGTTTAAATCTTATACTAACAGATAATACTAATATATAAGCTACATAATTATATACAAAATATTTATCCTTAAACACCTTGTAACTTATTCAAGACAAAACTAAATGGTTACACCAATAATGCAAAGATGGTTCAAATTCAGAAAAGCATTTATTCTAAACTCTCATAACAAATTAAGGGAGAAAAAATAGCTATGATCGCTTCTCTTCTTTCTTTCCTCCCACCTCCTTCCTCTTCCCTAAAATCAATAAACACATCCTTGAGGGAGGATTTAAAAAAGAAAAAAACAGATTCCTGCTATCATTGTTTCCATTAAATATTTCACTGCAGGACCTAGCTTATTTTAATAAGAAAATAAATAACACCAATAATAAGAGCAAGTAACAGGGAAAATTATTGGGAAAATAGGAGGAACAATTACTATTTGTTTTTTAAAGATTTTTAAATTGTTATTCTATTACTATTTGTTGATAATGATAAGGTTATCTACATAGAAGATATTGTACCAGAGAATTATAGACAAATGTTGAGAATTGATAAGAAAGTCTAATGAGATTGCTGTGCATATATGCAAGACCAATATTTAAAAAAATCAGAATGCATAAGAACTAGTAATGACAAATTAGAAATGTTAAACATAAATATAGTTCCACTAGCAATTAAACTTCTAAGGTATTTTATAAAAATTGTAAAACATTATTGAGAACATTAAAGAAGATTTGAGCAATTAGCTATATTGTGTTCACAAATTGGAGGACTTGCATTCTAAAAATGTCAGTTCTCCATATAAATTAAAAATTAAATGTAATTTCTCACCACAAAAGGATTTGGGAGGGTATTTGATAAACTCATCCTAAAGTTTATAAAATAGATCTAAGAATATAAGAATAGCTAAAGAAATTTTGCAAAAGAAGAAATAGATCAGGGTAATCTGTGGTCAAATATCAAGAATTTTTGTAAGGTTTTAAGGTAATTTAAAAAGTAAACTATTAGTTAAAGAATAAACATTAAAACCAGTGGAAAAGGAAAAAGAAACAAATCAATATTACATGGAAAGTTGATTTATGACAGAGGAGAAGCTACAAATAAATGGTAACAATATGAACTATTCAATCAATGAAACCAGGAACACAGATTTTCCAAAAGTAAAAGCATGAAATTATGTGTCTATCTTACCCATACACAAAACACTAATTCTATGTTATTTAAAAATAAATGTTAAAATCAAGGTACTAAAATTTTAGATAGATAATACCTTTTTAATATTGAGTGTTGAAAGATTTCTTAAATAAATACAACAGCACAAACTTTAAACAATATTGAGTTCTGTGCACTGTTGGTGGGAATGCAGACTGGTGCTGCTACTGTGGAAACAGTATGGAATTTCCTCAAAAAACTAAAAATGGAACTGCATTTTGATCCAGTGATCCCACTACTGGGATAATATCCAAAGAAATCTGGAACACCAATTCAAAAGATCCTATGCACCCTATGTTCATAGCAGTGTTATTTATAATAGCCAGGTGCTGGAAACAGCCTAAGTGCCCATCAGTAAATGAATGGATCAAAAAACTGTGGTATGTTTACACAATAGAATACTACACATCAGAAAGAAAGAAGGAGCTCTTATCCTTAGTGACAGCATGGACGGAAGTGGAGAGTATTATGCCAAGTGCAATAGGCCAGGTGGAGAAAGACAAACATCATATAATCTCACCTATAAATGGAACCTATTCAAAAAGACAAACAAATGAGCAAAACAGAACCAGAAGCATGGAAACAGGGAACAGACTGATGGGGACCAAAGAGAAGGGGGAGGGAGGATGAAGGAGGAAAGAAAGGGAAGAGCCTAGTTAAAGAACAAGTATGAATGTTTCATGGACATGAACAACAGGGTGGGGATTGACTGTGGTAGCAGGGTTGGGGGATAGGGTTGATGGGGTAGGGGAGAGCAATGGGGGAAAATTGGGACACTGTGATAGAACAACAATAAAAAAATTAAAAAAATTAAAATTAAAAATTTAAATTATTGGTAGAAATACAATAACCATAGTTAAAAGATATGCCACAAGGGGATAAATATATTCATAAAATATATGTCCAAACAAGTATTATGACACAGCATACAAAAAATTCTTATTGAAGGTTTCTTTTGAATATGGGCAAAAGTTTATGAGAAGGCAATTCACAAAAGAGATAATATGGGTATCAATAATTACATTAAAATAATTAATTTCACTAGTAAACAGGCAAACAGTTGTGGCAGACTGACCATTCTGCATGGCATGGGCCCAGCTCCCACTTGGAGATGCACAGGACCCACACCCACAGATAGGTTCTCTTGTGGGAAATCAAGTTTGCAATATACCTAAGCTGCTTTGAGTCTTGCTTTTTGCTAAAACTCCCTCACCCAGGATTGAGATAGCAAGTGCTTATTGTAACTTTCTAAAATCCATGCTAAACCTTGCAAGGACCAGTGTAACCGGCTCAACCACTTTTCCCTTTTTATTTGCAAATATCCTTCTTCTGTGATGTGATCAGCAGCATTGGCTCCTTTGTTGTCTGTAAAAGGTAACCACCTATAGAGAACCTGTGCATAGTAAATGAGGACCATCATGTAATGTGACCAGAAATAAAATAAAGGCCTGTCATGGCAGAGGCCAGGGCTTTTTGCTCCCCTTGAGAGAAAAGCCATGCTGTCCTTTTTCCTCCACCGGACTTGGTAGTCTGTGTGAATGTTTTATTTCATCCATAATGATGCGGACACTGCTGGCTGGTGTCTGCATCAAACAGTAATTTATATGATTGGCAAGATTAATAGGTCTGTTAATTTCAAGTTTTGGCAAAAAATGTGGAACAAGCAACTTTCTAAATTTGATAAATATAAAGTTGAAGGTGTATATATACCACTATACAATTTTAAATCTACATAAATTTCCTAGAGAAATTTTCACAGATGTGTACAAAAAGACACTTATTGTATTTTGCTTTATTTAGGAAAAATCAAATAAATTGTTATTAACTTAAGTGTCCTGTAAAAGAAAAAAGACATTGTGGTCCATTCTTGTGGGTAACCTTATTTATACTGTGAATATAGCATTTCAGGAGAGTTTGAATTGAAGATAGGGGACTGACATTTAGAGTAAGATTATGATTTAATGGGCCAAATATAAACAGAATTAAATACATTTTCCTGAAGTTTACATTCAGACATTAATAGATTTTTTAACTTTTGGCATTCTGAGTTGCAGCAGAGGTCCATAATTACAACTATTTTCCTGCAGTTGAATGCTGTACATCCATTTCAAAATATGCACAGCATGCAGAAGATCATGCAGGCAAGCTAAGAAATGTTGGGACCTCTCTGATGGACTGCCTTTATTCCTTCCTTTATTCAGAATGACTTCTATATCGTTTAAAATATTTTTAAAAATTCTCCATGAGGATTTTTGCTGAATCAATTTATAGATGGTATATTGTTTTGCTGCATTTCAGAATGACATCTTCTATTCTAGTATATTTTCTAGGTTGTTACTGAGCATGAAACGCATTGATGTATATTTGTGAGTTTTGTTTTATTCAGAAAACTTGTTAAGCTATCCGTTCTGATTCTCTCTGTTGATTCCAATGGATTTCATAAAATCAATTTTTGCTGACATTTGTTTTATAGGGTTTATTTTAATTGCTGTGTATGTAGATATTTTCTAGTTTTTATCATTTTGTATCTTAATATGAACTCTCTTTTATTCTCTTTATTGCTGAAGTACAGTTTTTAGTTTTTGGTAGTAATGATTAATGGCAAATATAGTTTTTATTGAAAACATCTCAGTTTCATCTTCCACAGTAAACGATGATTACGTGGTTGTAGAAGTCCATGTAGACAGGTATTTTTATCAGTATTATAAAGCCATTTTTCTATTCTCTTTCATTCTATACTGTTGCTGTTAGAAATTGGTTGTTAGTTAACATGTCATTATTTTATACATAATCTTTCTTTTATTTCAGGCTTTTTTTAGACTTCTTTTGTGTGTGTGTGTGTTCAGCAGTTTCACTACAACATTTTTAGAAAAGGACTTAGTTTTACTTATCTTATTTAGGGCTCATGATCTTTCTTTAAACTGAGCTGCTGTTGGGTATTGGTTCTCCTATCCTGTGTTTCTTTCCTCCTTTTATAATTCCTATCAAACGTGAGAAAATCCTTTCTTCGCACCCTCCACATCTCACACTCTCCTTCATGTTAACTTTCTTTTGATGTTTCTATGCTTAATCCCATGTAATTTCCTCAGACCTGTTTTTCCAGTTCATTAAATTTCTTTTCAACTTTGTCTGTTCTGCTATTTATTTTTAAATTTCAATGACCATATCTTTATTTTGCAGGGGTTTTTTGTTTCTTTTATATTCATTTTGTTCTATTTCTGAGCTATGTGTATGCATGCATTTTCCTTTGTAAGTTTTTTTATATCTTTGTTGACAATATATTTTGTAATATCTAATAGATTATATTAAATTTTAAGTTCTTGGATTTATAATACTTTTGTTTATTTGTTTGTTGACTTTAGCTCATAATGAATTGTTTTCTTATGTATTTTGCAATTCTTAATTGTGAACTCATGTTCAATGTGACTTACTTAATAGGATTGTGTGTGACCTGAACTAATGGTTCACCCTTAGTTTCTATTCCAGTGATTTCATATTCTGCCAGGTGTCTTATAGGTATCATCAACCCAAGATGAATTTCTTTTTTCTTTTTTTTTTAAAAAAACTTCATTTCTTTATTTTTTTTTAGAGAGAGGGGAAGGGAAGGAGAAAGAGAGGGAGAGAAACATCAATGTGTGGTTGCCTCTCACATGGGCCCCACTGGGGACCTGGCCTGAAACCCAGGCATATGCCCTGACTGGGAATCGAACTGTGACCCTTTGGTTCACAGCCCACACTCAATCCACTGAGCTACACCAGACAGGGCCCAAGATGAATTTCTAAATTCATTTCTTGAGTTGGAGTTTTCCAGATCATAAAGAGATTATAATTTCAAACTTTAAATGACACGGGGATGGGTATAGAGCTCTTAGGGGAGCTTGTATTTATTTATTTAGTTTGTTTTGTTCATTTAGAGTAGTGACAGAAACACCTGGCTAAATATCTTCCTGTGGTGCTGGGCAGATTTTTTTTTTATTCATTCTTATACTAAGAGTATGTCCCTTTAAGGTCCCGCCTTTATTCATGTGTTCCAGCTACTCCCTCAGAAAGGTAAAATGTTTCTTCTCCTCATCACATGTAGACTTCAAAACCAAAGTCTTGGTTGGATATTGACTGTCATTCCCAAACTAACCCCCTCACCCTACAGTTTACCACCTGCTCTTACAGAAACCTGATTTAGTTAATTGCTGTTGTGTTCAGTTCTCCCTTTTCTTTTTTGCCTCCCAACCTAGGTATTTCACTTTATTTCTTGAAAATCCAGCAAAATACTTAAATTACTTTTACATTATTGTTTTTTTTACACTTCTCCTTACTATTAGCAGGAAAAAGTCAGGAATACTACTGTCTTGCAGTAACTGGAGGCTGGGAATTGTCTGTTATGCTTTTTCTCTAATATTGTTGATTTTCAATTATTGATGATTTTATATTTGTCATAGTGTCATGATAAAAACTCTCAGCAAAATGGGAATAGAACATAATAATACCTAAACATAATAAAGGCCATGTATGATAAATCCATGTCTAGCATCATATTCAATGGGCAAAAACTACTAGCATTGCCTTTAAGATCAGGAACAAGACAGGATTGTCTGTTTTCACCTCTCTCATTCAACATAGTACTGCAAGTCCTAGTCACAGCAATCAGACAAGAAGGAGAAATCAAAAGCATTCAAATTGGAAAGGAAAAATAAAACTGTCTTTATTCACAAATGACATGATACTGTATGTAGAGAACCTAAAGGTTTCACCAAGAAACTACTAGAACTGATAAACAAACTCAGCAATGTAGCAGAATTCAAAATTAATATCTAAAAATCTGTTGCATTTTTGTATGCTGTAATGGACTAACAGAAAAGGAAATTAAGAAAACAATCCAATTCATGATCATTTCAAAAAGAATAAAATAACTAGGAATCAGTCTAAGATGTAAAAGACTTATGCTTGGAAAATTCTGAGACACTGAAGAAAAAAAGTGACAGATACAAATGAGTGGAAGCAAATACTGTGTTCATGGATAGGAAGAATTAGCATCATTAAAATGTCCATACTACCCAAAGTAATCTATAGATTCAACGCAATTCCTATCAATATTCCAATGACGTATTTCCAAGAACTAGAACAAATATTTCAAAATTTATATAGAACCACAAAAGGCTGACCCACATAGCAACACTGATCCTGAGGAAGAAGAACAAAGTTGAAGGAATCATGCTACCTAATATCAATCTAGACTATAAGGCCATAGAATCAAAACAGCATGATACTGGCATAAAAATGGACACATAGATCAATGGAACAGGATAGAGAGCCCAGGCATAAAACCACATCTTCATAGTCAATGAATATTTGACAGAGGAAGCAAGCACATACAATGGGCTAAAGATATTTATTCAATGAGTGATATTGGGAAAATTGGACAGATATGTGCATAAAAGTGAAACTAGACTATCTCTTACACCACACACAGAATAAATTCAAAATGGATTAAAGACTTAAATGTTATGCCTGAAACCATAAAAATCTTAGACAAAAACTATGCTGTAAAATTTTGGACATTGCTTGTAGCAATATTTTTTTTCTGATATATCTCCTCAGGCAAGGGAAACAAAAGAAAAAATAAACTAATGGGACTACACCAAACTAAAAAGTTTTTGTGCAGCAAAGGAAACCATCAACAAAATAAAAAGACAACCCAGTCAATGGGAGAATATATTTGCTGATACATCCAATAAGTGGTTAATATCCACATTTATAAAGAACTTATAGAATTAATGCCACAAAAACAAATAAATTAAAAATTGGCAAATGATCTGAATAAACACTTCTCTAAAGTTGACATATAGATGGCTAATAGACATGTGAAAAGATGCTCAACATCACTAATCATCAGAGAAATGCAAATTAAAACCACAATGAGATATCACCTCATTCTGGTAAGAATGGCTATCATCAATAAATCAACAAACAACAAGTGCTGGTGAGGATGTGGAGAAAAGGGAACCTGTTGCAGTGTCAGTGGAATGCAGATTGGTATTGCCACTGTGGAAAGCAGTATGGAGATACATCAAAAAATTAAAAGTGGGTCTCACTTTTGACCCAGTGATCCCACTTCTTGGAATACAAGTATATCCAAAGAAACTCCAAACACTAATTGGAAGGAACGTAAGTGCTCTATGTTCAATGCTGCATTATTTACGGTCACCAACATATGGAAACACCCCAAGTGTCCATCAGTAGATGAGTGGATAAAACTATGGGACATTTGCACAATGGAATACCACCCGGCTATAAAAAAGAAGAAAATTTTACCCTTTGTGATAGCATGGATGGACCTGGAGAATATTTTGCTAAATGAAATAAGCCAGGCAGAGAAAGACAAATACCATATGATTTCACTCACATGTAAAAACTAATGAACAAACTGAACTAACAAACAAAATAGAGACAGACTCATAGATAGAGAGCAGGATGACAGCTATGGGGGGATGGGATTAGGTGGTGGAGGCATCAAGCAAAAAGGAAAAAGGACTCGTGGACATAGACAACAGTATGGTGATTGTGGGTAGGAGGGGGTATAAGAGGAATAAATGGTATTGAGAAAAATACAATTTAAAAAAGTTAATAAATGCTTTGTTCTCTCAAAAACAAAAATTAGAAAGATATTTTCCAAATCCTTGTTCCATGTTGAAAAATACAGAATTCTAGAAAAAATTAACACATGGTTGTCTAGAATCTTGTGTAGAAATTAAAACAGTATAAACCTGCAGTACATAAAACAAGTACTTTTTTATTGTTCAAGTACAGTTGTCTTTATTTCCCCCTACCACGTCCTCCATGCCCCAACCATCCCTGCCTCCCACCCTCAATCCTACCCCCCGTTGACTTTGTCCATGTGTCCTTTAAACGTGTTCCTTGATGAACCTTCCCATTTTTTCCCCCATAATCTTCCTTCTCCCTCCCCTCTGGTTATCATCAGTTTGTTCTTTATTTCAGTGTCTCCGGTTATATTTTGCTTGCTTGTTTGTTTTGTTGATTAGGTTCCACTTACAGGTGAGATCATATGGTGTTTGTAATTTACCACCTGGCTTATTTCAATTAGCATAATGCTCTCCAGATCCATCATGAAGGGTAGGAGGTCCTTCTTTCTTTCTGCTGAGTAGTATTCCATTGAGTATGTGTACCATAGTATATTTTTTTGGAGATGCAGAACTTTCAGTCAGTTCTTTTTTTTTGTAACTTTTTTTTATTGTCATTCAAGTACAGTTGTCTCCATTTTCCCCCCACCACTTCCCCCCACCCCAGCCATCTCCACTTCCCACCCTTGATCCTCCCCCTCTTTTGTTTTGTCCAGGTGTCCTTTATAGATGTTCCTGAAAACCCTTTCCACCTTTTCCCCCATTGTTCCCTACCATCTCCCTTCTAATTACTGTCAGTTTGTTCTTAATTTTAATGTCTCTGGTTATATTTTGCTTGCTTGTTTGTTTGGTTGATTAGGTTCCAGTTCAAGGTGAGATCATATAGTATTTGTCATTTGCCGCCTGGCTTATTTCACTTAGCATAATGCTCTCTAGTTCCATCCATGCTTTTGCAAAGGGTAGCAACTCCTTGTTTCTTTCTGCTGCATAGTATTCCATTGTGTGAATGTACCATAGTGTTCTGGTCCATTCATTTGCTGATGGCCACTTAGGTTGCTTCCAGCACTTGGCTGTTGTAAATTTTGTTGCTATGAACATTGGGGTGCATAGGTTCTTTTGGATTGGTGTTTCAGGGTTCTTAGGGTATAATCCTAGCAATGGAATTGCTGGGTCAAAAGGCAGATCCATTTTTAGTTTTCTGAGGAAACTCCATACTGTTTTCCACAGTGGTTGTACCAGTCTGCAATCCCACCAACAGTGCACTAGGGTTCCCTTTTCTCCACATCCTCTCCAACACTTGTTGTTTACTGATTTGTTTATTCTGGCCATTCTGACTGGTGTGAAGTGGTATCTCATTTTGGTTTTAATTTGCATTTCTGATGGCTAGTGATGCATATTAAGTGAATTTGGCAAAACAGCAAGATACAAAGTCAATATTTAGAAATTAAAGGCATTTTATACACCAACAATGAAATGTCTATGATTTTGCCTTGGTCAACATCAGGTCATTAATTAAGAATATAAAACGGGTTTATTGTTTCATTGGGAAATGAAATTAATTCATACATCTCGAATTTGGAAAACCTTTGCGAGGGACATGACTGATTATATATGAACATTGTCTTGCTCTTATTTAAGAGGTTAATTTTAAAAGATTAAATTACTTAGATGAAGGTTTTAGAAAAATGTTGATCAAAATAGGTTTTTTAAAAAGTTTGGCTTTGGATTTCCGGCCAAGATGGAGGTATAGGTGGACACACTGTGCCTCCTCGCACAACCAAAATTAAGGACAACAAGGATTTAGAAACAAGAAAACGACCAGAACTAAGAGAAAATTGAACTGTATGGAGGTCCAGCAACCACTCATCCAGACCAGTAAGAAGGGCGGATTTGTGGCAGGAGGAAGTGGAGGTTGGCAGACCCAGGCATGCAGGCAGCTACTGGCAGACCTGGGCCTGCAGGTGGTGGCTAGTGGACCCCAGGCGCAAGGCAGCTGGCTGGCAAGGTAGTCCCACATTTGCATGCAGATAATCAGGTGAAAATAGGGAACAAGACAGAATTCACACTAGTGCTGGGAAATAAAACCTAAAAACACCAAGACCCTGCCCCCACATACAGCGTCACAACCCAGCCACTGGGCTGCTGTGCCCTGGTGAATACCTAAGGCTCCACCCCTCACTATGTAACAGGTGTGACCAGACCACCAAGACCAAAACAAAAACAAAAAACAAAAATGGCTCAAATGGGAGAACAGATCGAAGCCCCAGAGCCAATTCATTTAAGCAACCAAGAGATAGCCATCCTAACAGATGCACAGGTAAAAGCACTGGTGATCAGGATGCTCACAGAATTGGTTGATTTTGCTCACAAATTAGATGAACAAATGAAGGCTACAATAAGTGAAATGAAGAAAAATGCACAGGGAACCAATAGTGATGGGAGGAAAAATGGGACTCAGATCAATGGAGTGGATCAGAAGGAAGAAAGAGACATCCAATCAGAAAAGAATGAAGAAAAAAGAGTTCAAAAAAATGAGGAGAGGCTTAGGAACCTCCAGGACATCTTTAGAAGTCCCAACATCCGAATTATAGGGGTACCAGAAGGGGAAGAGGAAGAGCAACAAGTGGAAAACTTATTTGAACAAATAATAAAGGAGAACTTCCCCAATTTGGCAAAGCAAATAGACTTCCAGGAAGTCCAGGCAGCTCAGAGAGTCCCAAAGAAGGTGGACCCAAGGAGGAACTCACCAAGGCACATCATAATTACATTAGCCAAGATTAAAATGAAGGAGAGAATTCTAGAAGCAGCAAGGGATAAGGGGACAGTCACCTACAAAGGAGTTCCCATCAGACTGTCAGCTGATTTCTCAAAAGGGACATTACAGGCAAGAAGGGGCTGGAAAAAAGTATTCCAAGTCATGAAAGTCAAGGACCTCCATCCAAGATTGCTCTATCCAGCAAAGCTGTCATTTAGAATGGAAGGGAAGATAAAGTGCTTCTCAGATAAGGTCAAGTTAAAGGAGATCATCATCACCAAGCCCTTATTATATGAAATGTTAAAGGGACTTATCTAAGAAAAAGAAGATCAAAGATAGGACAGTAAAAAGACAGCAAACTCACAGATGTTAACAACCACACCTAAAACAAAAGCAAACTAAGCAAACACTAGAACAGGAACAGAAACATGGAAATGGAGATCACATGGAGGGTTAGCAACAGGGGAATGGGAGGAGGAGAGAGGGGGAAAGGTACAGAGAATAAGTAGCATAGACGGTGGGTAGAAAATAGACAGGGGAAGGGCAAGAATAGTGTGGGAAATGTAGAAGCTAAAGAACTTATGACACATGGACATGAACTAAAGGGGGGGAATGTGGGTGCGAGGGGGTGTGCAGGGTGGAGGGGAATGAAGGGGAGAAATGGGACAACTGTAATAGCATAATCAATAAAATATAATAAAAAAATAAAAGAAAAAAGTGGCTTTAACAGCGTTATGCTTCAATTATGTAAAAATTCACTTAGATAGTAAATAGTTTTTTCCTAGGAATGCTTAGATAAATAAAGAAATAGTTCAACCTAAAGAAAAACAAATAAACCTGCTTCTTAAAATGGGTTTCTCTATGTAAAGATGAGGGAAAAATAGGTTATAGAAAATGCAGCATTCCATGGTCCCATTCTTCAGTCATGATACTGCGTTTGAGGCCGGCTGGTGAGAGAATGTATCAAACAAACAACGTGTTCATTCTCCTTCACGTGAACAACCATAATACTAAATAATTAAACTTCCGTGATGAGCCCAGCCAGCATACTGGTTGAGCTTTTATGTGACCTTTTTAAGACAGAGCCTTTTCCAAACAGTTTTATTGAGGGGAATCGTCAAGGTGAGGACAATTTCCTCACCAGCTCCCCTAAAGCATGCTGAAGCAGCAGTAATAGCCATGATTGTACCAGCCCTTTCACTGTGTAAATCGAAGCTGGAGTGCAGAGAACATCAAAGGGGTCAAAGAAATAGTCGAGGTTTTGTGTCCCAACTTGTCCCTATTCTCTCTGTGGTGGCTGATCCCATCTGTCTCCAAGAGCTGAGTATAGCTTGTTCTATTGTAAGTATTGTTCACACATCACCTAAGTAAAGATTAAACTTCTGGCTCTTTTCTCATGTTTTCAGTCTGGTGTTAAAATGTAAAAATGGATATGTACAAGCAAAGAATTATGAATAGTATTATTCTATAATCCAAAATAACAGATTATTTAAAGATATCAATATTTGGTATATTCTATTATATATTCTGTCCTTTTAAAGAGCTACTCTGCAGCGTGGTCCTGAGGCTAGAGATTTTATAAATCTGTGGAAAACATTTAGTGCAGTGACTGACCAGGGATGAGTAGTAGTTGTACACCATCTTCTGACCACAAGGAGATTCATTAGCTGAATAAAGGTGCTCTCGATAAAGAGGATGTACAGTAAAATCTTTACCTTTTTCTGACTCCTGTTTAAGCATAAGGACACGGCTTCCATACACTGAGCAGGTGCCACATACCAAGCTTTGTTGTAATGACTTTACATTCATGCATTGTGTAAGGTGTTTTGTAATTTCCCACACCTGAGGAGTTAGATATTTAACGAGAAAAATAGCAATATTTAAAGCTGAGAAACAATCGATCCTTAATTGTTAGACTTAGACTTCAGGGAAGCCAGAGTTAATGCACTTTAATACGTCTTCCTGAGGTATGTACTAGTCTGAGTGCTCTAGATTATTGACAAAGCGCACAGGCGGTGTCTACTGTGAATTAAACTCTGTCTGTACACATCAATTTTCCTCTTGACTGATAATAATTGATTGTACTTTACTCAATAATTGATTAATATGGGCATTTAAAATATTTTTCAAAATTAAACAGATAAATTGCTTTTAGGCTCTATGAACACTCCAGCTTTGTTCGTTGTAGTAAATGGGGAAGTACAAGTCGTTTGATTGCTCTTTAACCTTTCCTTATATCGACAATCTGTTATGGCCTAGCGTCAATTCCATTCTTCTCAGAAGGTGGCTTGGCATCGTTGTGGTGTTTTCAATCTAGGGAGATAAATCTGCATCTCCATCTGGATTGACCAGATGAGGCTCCCTTCAGAGCCAATTAACACTTTACCAATGGGGTCACCTCAGCATGGTATGAAGTGCTTTGCACCTCCAGGGCTACCATAAAACTGTCTCCACAATGCCTCCAGATGCTCCAGGACTGGAAACCAATCAATCTTCTACATAAGTGGCTAGTTTGCCTACCCCAGGGTCCTAGGAAGACACACAGCAACAATGCTGAGAGAGGTATATGATTCTCCAAGTCAGAGCCTTTTGAATATTCTCTTAGCCTCTTCCTGTACTTCCACAGACTGAGAAGGATATTCAAGACCCACAAGCAGACAATCTAGGTGTGGTGGGCAAGGTACAAGCTCCACTCCTGCTTAGTTTGAAAGTCACTTACACATATATTAAAACTTCTTGACTAGCTTGGCTAGAGATTTCTCAACAACCTCCATTGTGACTATTGAAAAACCATAAATCATGTGAAAAGCTTTTCAGTCTATGTGAGAAGTTACAGGCCACACTTGTCAAAATGCATAAGGTATGCCCATACCTGCTGGCACCTCTGGGAGCAGTTTAGGGCATCTCTTTGTGGTACCCTGGCTGTACCTGGAATATTTGCTGTTATTTCTGTAGGAATCAGGCTTGGTTCACAGACTGCTGAGGCTTTTCTGCACAGGCGTCTCATTTAATGAAGCAATTCCCTTTAACTCTGCTTTAGCTGGAAAAGAATGCAAATTAAATATTCTTTAGTAGGGAGGGTGAGAGGGGTGACAAGTGAAGGGGAAAAAAGGAAAAAAAAAAGGCATGTGGGAGTGTGATGAAGGCATGGAGTTTCCTCAGGTGGCTGGCTAACTAGCTCAGCCTTTGTGTAGACACTGTCTGCCTGTGGGATAGAGCTAAGAGACAGAAGAATGACAGTCTGCAGAAAGAAAGACAGTAATTATGGGATGCGTGTGATTAGTGCGGTAGCCAGAGAAATTAAGCCACAAGTCCTAGGAATCTTCCCTTCTGTATGGTACCTGCAGAGGGGGAGAAAAGACCTCACTGCAGAGTGCAGTTGGAATCCACTCCCTGCCAGCTCAGCTTGATTGCTTTCTGGGTTACCTACTGTGGGGGTTCAGCAGCTCGACCTTCCTTTCAGCAGAGCTATATTGTCCTGGCCTGAAAAAAAAGCAGATTAAGAATTTACAGGGATCCCTCCATCACTGGCCTCTGACAGGAACACTCAGGGAGCTGATTTTTCATGGTTCAATTTGCCTGGGGCCAAGATTCTTATCAAAATGCGTTCTGTTAATGTAAAGTGCACTTGAAGATTTGAGAAATATTCAACTTGCTATTAAACTTTGTCTCCCATTTCTCCCCCATCATCGTCTTATTTTAATAGGTGACATTTTCCCTGAACTATTTTAATATTATTGTTATTCTTTGAAGAACATGCACATTTTGAGTTCAGGTTTATAGATGAACAGTAAATCACATCACTTAAGAAATGTTTAATGATTTTGGAAGGAGGTAAATTGTATTCTGGCCGGACCCTGAGATATTCCCAGCTCTAATTCAGTTCATCCTTCAGTTGTTTAATTTGATTTAAATGCTTTAATTAAAGGCTGTAAGTTTGTAGAATAATTGAAAAATGTTTTTTGTTAGTGCAAAAGCTATTGAATTTCACCAAACTAGGAAGAAACAAAGGCTATCCTATGCCTTCCTCGTTCAGGTATTTTTGAGGGCTGTTTCAGAGAGGAAGGGTTAGAGGGGTTTTGTGCCCGCGATCATGTGAGGCCTCTGTCTGTACATTATCTCTGCTAGTTCTGATTAGGATGGAGTAGTTCTACACTTCTTGCTTGCTTCTTTGATTGTAAGTGTCTGGACATCAATTATTTCATCACCCTTAACTTTATCAATATTTGTGCTGAAATTCTGAGGTTATGCTGGTAAATGACAATTACGCTATACTTGTTCTGAGTACCCCCAACAGGGAAAGTAGGAAACTGGAAATAACATTTGCTAAAGACAAGAAAGCTTAGCAGATGGCCTTACTGATTTTCTCAGAGGAGGAAATGGAACTTCTTTGTCCCTTATTCATATTGGTGCCACCTGGCATGGCCAGATTCAGAGCAAAGTTCCTCATTAGCTGGCTCATCCACAATGCCACTATTTGTAATTTTCTACATAATAATATTTGATACACTGCATTTTGTTATATGCTTTCCATCTTCAAAATAAGTAGTTTCGGATTTATTCATTGAAGCCTATTGTCTAATAATATTCCACATTAAACATATATCTGCTCTTGTTCCATATAGGCTTACATCAATTCCAAGGGCTTTTTATAATGGTCTGCCCTATTACAAGATCTTTAAACATAGACCTTGATCCCTATTATAAATGAGACTCACGATGTGAGGTCCAGAAAAAAGTGCTTCAGAAATGCAGAATGAAGGTTCCATTGACCTACTATCTCTCAAGGAATCTTATCTATCTTATTCTCACTTTTGTTCTCACAGTCCAGAAGTCCAGGAGAGGAAGACTGACGAACTGTTCAGTATTCCTGGATAACTTTATTTTTAGATATATTAATGGTGTGAATCAATTTTAAATGTTAGATATGCATTCTTCATTTTAGTTATTTTGCAATATTTATTGGCAAGATATCTGAAAAATTCAATGGGTATTCTCAATAAGTAACTCTCATGAATTTTTGTAGCGAAGATCTGTCAATAAGCAGGTAAAGCCTCTAAGACATTACCATTTATTACTTTAAAATTTTCAGTTTTCCTTTTTTGCTATTTTTAAAAGAGAATTTTATTTGAAAGCACCAAACATTTTATTTGAAAGCACAATACCACAGAGGGTCAACCCTCTGTGGTATTCTTCTAATGAATGCTCAGGTGGGGTGAGTGGGGTAGGGGTCTAAAAAATAAGAGGACAGAAGAAGATTTGACAGTGAAAGTCAGTGAGTTGGTAATATATCTCATTGAGGAGATAAAATAAATAGGGTAGTGAAAAAAGACTAAGGTGACTTGTTCATACATCTGATACAAACAAATTATGTTGGGAAACTGTACAAAAATTTGTTGGAAAACTTATAAAATATGATAATTTGGCAAGAACAACAACCAAAAATCTCACAAAAATGCCAGGGCTGAAGAAAGGATGAATATGAGCTCCAAACTGGTTAGCTGGGATGGACAGCTGTGCTGAGATGCAGAGCAATGTCGAAAAGAGTCCTGAGCACGCTGTGATTGTACTGGTGTACAGCAGAGTGTGCTAGCATTATTAAAACAAAACCACTCAGTAAGCCCAAGTCTGTCTTACTGTCATAGTCAAGAAAAGAAAAAGAGCCAAGGGGGAAGAGGACAAATAAGGAAACAGGCTGTTGATAGCTCCCTCGCACTTTCCAGCCATAAAGACTTTTTGAAGTTCTCACAGAAACAGTCCCTGAAGAACAATGATAACAGGAGAGACAGACATTGATGTGTAAATGACATCATCACCCGAAGCCACTTTCACTCAACCAGAGTCCTGGATCCTATTGGGGTTCAAAGGGACTCTAATCTTACCATGCTCATTTTTTTTCCTCCTAAATTCTTGCCAGAAACGAAGGAAACAAAGAGGCTTGTTCATGTCAGCTTTTCTGACTTGACCTGGAAACTGAGAGTCACATAACTAGACAAGGGCTGCCCGGAGTTCACAGATTTTAGGATCAAGTTTATAAAGACATTGGCTTAGATTTAGATAAGGACAGTAGTTGAAATTAGTGTTACATAAGCTTGAAAATCTATCTCCAGAGATGTCTAATACTTTGAGAGGAACATGTTGTTTCAACAGTTTATAAATAAATGTGAATTTATCATAATGTTCCTAGAACTTTTTGTGAAAGGAAAACAGCTATTTCTCCTGCCCTGAAAAATCTATCTTTTCCTTTGTTGAACATTTTGGTGCTATACAATTTGCTATTTTATATTTCATACTAATCAACATTTTTCCACTTTTCAGTGGAAGATAGCAACATGAGGAAGGTACCTTTACTTTCTGCATCAATGGCTGAAATTTCAAGGGATTACCATTTTTGAAGAACTGGATATTAGTGATAGTTTTATAAAACTTTACATAAATAGTATAAAAATAACCTGGTTACTCACTGAGAGTTTTGCATAAATCAAGAGTCATGAAGGCTTGCACGGGAAGATTGACTTTGAAAGGACAAATCAAACAATGGTATTTGCCAAAAGTTATCCCCTTTAATAAGGACCATAGATTAATGTCCCTAAATTCAAGTGACAAAGCCCTTTCTTGGTATAAAGTGTTTATATAGCACAAGCTAATTAGTATTAGAAATATCTGCTTTATTTCCTTTTCTCTGCCACTTAGCCATCTATCTGGGAGGGGGCTGAGTACATCAAGTGTTCCTTTCAATGTAAGCAGTAAGTAGTTCACTTCCTGTACTCCCCATGAACTTTGTAATGGTTAAATGGAGCTATATTCAACATGAACTTGTGAATGCCTTTCTTTTTCATTTTTTTGGCCAGGACTGAAATCTCAATATAAAATAGAAACCATTTGACTTTGTGTTCTAACACCATAACTGGTTCTTTAGTGGAATGGTAATAATCAGATGTGGCAATTCATTATCATTGTAAGTTAAATGAGAACTTTTTCACTGTGGAATGTTGCATGAGGTTTGTGTTATTACCTATTCCTCAGCTGTTAAAATATTATGTGATAGCGGTAGAAGTCTTCAGTAAATCTTTTCACAGTAATTATTCAGACTAGCTTTAGTTCATCCAGCAGGAGCCTCTGGGGTGCTGTCTCTCATTATATATGGAAGAAGAGGTTGCCTTGTAAGGGAATGTGTTTGTATATGTTAATTTGAAATGGGTATATGTTTGGCCAGGATTCAAGCTGGCAATTAGACAATAATTCAAATGTAAGGCTCAGGATTCATATGTAATAACTGGTGAAAAAGAGATGAAAATAGGAAGTTAGAAGTTAGTGTGTAGTTACCAGAGGGAGCCAGTAAGTCACAAAGGAGTGCTGCGTCTAAATGTTCCCTCCCTTCTACCAGTGAAGCCTTCCCCCTTTACCCTGTGCTTTTTCTACACAGTGTATAATCTTTTGAATTCTTCCTCTTCATCAAACCTGTCCATGGTAACTTGACTTTTTGGATATTTTCCCATTCTCTCTTCCTGACTGGTCTCCTTTAATCACTGTCCTTCATCCAAGTTCTGTGGAATTTAACCCCCCAAAGCATCTTTGAATCTTTATACTCATTTTCATCTCTTATTTTGTTGCCGCGGTTCAGGCCTTAGTCACATGTTTCTCCTCTGGTCTGGGCAAAGCAACTTCAGCCAGGTCTCCGTTTGTCTACCATACAACTGACAAGGTATTGTCCCATCCATCCATAAGGCTTTCCTTCCAAAGGTGGCTCTGCATTGACTAAAATATAAAACGATGTTTTATCTCTTATTATGTTTCTGGAGCCTCCATAATCTGGCTCTTGCTGACTACTCCAGCCTCATCTCTGTACAAGAAGCAAGGAGTTCTGGGAAATGTTTCAACCTAAAGTATGCATCTCCCCACCCTTTACCTCTAGCCAATGCATTTGAAGTCATTTGGTTTGGAGCAATCAATCTTCAGGACAAGGATGGCTAAAGATGATCAATTTGTGCCCTGTGCTAATTGACACCAAACTACTTGTAATTGTTTGCTTTCACCATGTAAATTTTTTCTTTCCATAATGCATTTGCTCATAATGTCTCTTTGTGGGTAAGGCTCATACATGGTAAGCTTCCCCTTGTTTACATAGTTTTTCTCAGATTATTCATTTATCTTCATTTAAGATTTAGATCAAGCAGTCATCTCCTTCAAAACTCCGTGCATGGTCCCTATTTATTTCCTACAGGTTTTCATGTAATTTTCCACAGCACCTGTGTTTATTTTAATTAGATGCCTATCTCTTCTATTATGTTATGAATGCCTTGAGGGAAAAGACATATTATCATTATTTTCAGTATTCTCAGGGTATTAGTGTAGAGCTGGGCATTTAGTAAGTACTCAACAAAGGCATAAAGATTGTGATGAGTCAAATAGAGCTGGTGTTCAATACCGTCGCTTAGCCTTAGTTACTATGACTATGGAAGTCTATGGAAATCTCAGGGAGCCATTTGACACTATTCAGGAAAAGAAAATTGCAAATCCTGTCTTTTTAATCTTTCAATCTCTGGAATCTAGAATTATATCCATTACAATGCAGGAAGAAAAAGGGAAGGATGGAAGGCAGAAAAGGAAGAAACATGTGTTTTCCTAATCCAGAAGTGCTAGACAGTAGTGAGGCAGGGAGATAACTTGACCTGAAGTAAAAAACAAAAACAAAGCCTGTTTTAGAGGAATGAGGATTTTGAGCGAGTCATACGAGAAGGCTAGACTGAGAACAGGTTGAACTCAGAAAGTGCTGAGCTGCTCTGGGTTGCATTTAATTCTTCATCAGGACATAGATTGATTCCATTTCAATTCTTTAAATAATATCTCCTAGAATACAATGTGTACTCAGTTATATTTTCTTTATATAGTAACTCATTTTGATTTTCCCTCATCCTTACTTTGAAGGATGAGATACAAGAGAAGAGAGGAGATATTCTCAAAACACATAAACTTTAAGAAGGGTCTGCAGCGTTTGGCAACAGGGGTGAGAGTGGAGCAAGGTAGTCTGAATGTGCATTTCACCACAGGGGTACTACTTGCTTGCCTGTTCATCCCCTGCCATCAACCAAGATAGTACCTAAGTGTCCCTGAGAGCTATGTCCTACAGCCACCCTTGAAAATTCAAAGTTCTTAGCAACATACCACTGTTCAAAAATGTAACTTAAAATTTTGAAGGGCCTATGTCACTTTAACTCAATTACATGGTAGTAAGAACAAGAGGGGACTCAATGCTGTGATATGATATTTCTGGTTTGAGTAGTGATTGAACAGTCATGTCTGCAAAAACATAATTTTTTTCCTTATTATGGCAATCCTTCGAGGATGAACAAGACAAAAGGCACCTAGAAGTTCTTGAAAGAAAAATAAATACAAAGGATAAGCGTCTTCCAGTTTTCTTGTAACCCATTCTCACAGGGCTGCCAAATGACTGACTACTGTTTGCCTCCCACCAGGGGTGTGTCAATGATGTATTTTCACAAGTGCTTAAATACTGAGATAAAAAGTTTAGCTAGTGTGAGTGTCAAAGGTGGAGTAAAATACAAAGCTCTACTAACTTGCCAGCTTTCACTGAAGATAAATAGTTTTGCTTTGTAATAACAAAGGATATCCATATCTCCAAGTCAGCTACCTTATAAATCAGAAGTTGTTCTCAAGCAGGTCTCAGATTAGAGCTGACGTGGCCTGGTGGTGGGTGAGGGATGTCATTCAGGTACAAAAGACATTGACACCAAATAGGCCTGACATTTGAAATCAGCCCTTGAAGCATGACTACCTTTGCCAGTCTGGATCTGGAATGCAATTTTCACTGACCTTTCTTCAGTATATCACAATTATTTTCCTTTCCATGCCCAACTCTATAACCCAAGCCTGAGTGAGATTTGAATAGTTGATAGAACCATGCCAAATTCTCTTTGATAACTAGAATACAGAAGTCTGGTGGTCTTATTTTTATTTTACCAAACAACAAGCCAGTTATTGTTTGCTAAAAAACAATACACGTATTGTTTGTGTGTATTTAACAATACACACACATTTATTCAAACAGTAAAGTAAATAGAAAGCACTACTGTAAGAAGTTAAAATGCACAGTAAAAAGTGTTTATCATTTAAGTGTTGGGATTTCTGTGGAGTTAAAAGGTATAGATGCATAAAAATTGTTACTTGAGGTCAATAAGGGAATAAAAGATACGAAGAAAACACTAGGAATTCTGATGCCTACAAGAACAACATGCCCACTGACTGTGAATGTTATCTAAAGGGAGTAAAAGATATCAGGCTTCCCTGTGCGTTGTACTTGGTGTGTGCATTATGTGCTGTCATTACAGTATTTTTTTTTTTTCTCTGTTAAGCAAGCATCCCCTGCTGGGCATCTCTTTGGTTTGGTAGGAGTCTGGAGTTATACACGAAGTATATGTTATCACCTAGAAATTACTCCACATAAAAATGTAATGGTATTGTCCTAGCCATTTTTCAATTAGTGCATGTGTTTTTTTCGCACGACTTGGATTATTGAAGACATGAATTATAACTCTGTGGTAAAACATGATCAGAGGTTTTTGGTTTTTTTTTTTTTTTCCTTGCTATAGACTTATGATTGATGGGAAACTCTGAGCAACAATGGATGTAATTAAAATAAATTAAGCCTTACTGTTGGCAATAATTCTGAGATGCTGAATTGTCTCACATTGGTTGGTATAAGGCTTTCATTTGGATTGCCTTGAAAACTCTGTGCCTAGTGTTTTGCACTCAAGCAATGCGCCTTTCTTTTTTTTTTTTTTTAGGCCCTTGTGTTTAAATCCATCCGTATCCTGGAGCAGTGGGGTTTTAAAAGTATTTGGAAAGGCACCAAGCCTGAATGTTTTGAGAGCACTCACCAAGATTCACTGGACTGCATGTATTTTCACCGAGATTGAAACAGATTTTTTTTTTCCTGAAAACATTATTCAAGAAAAGCCTTGCAGAGAATGGCGGGACCAGTCAACATGGGCAGCTCTTTTGCTTAATTAAATTCATATCTTTTTCAAGGTTTATGAAATTCGGTTATCTTTGAAAGGCCCGAGTAATCTTTTTTTGTGGTGTAACATAATTTTTTTCTGTTTTTTCAAAACAAATTATAATTGTTTCTTTGGTAGGCTATGTGTCTGTAAAGAGAACTAAGCATATGGATTTCGAAAATGAAGTTGGTTCATTTACTGGAGGTTATGATGGAATATGCAGTACTTAGTTACATTTGGGCCACTCTTTCTGTTCTAATTCATACTTTCATTCAACATTATTTTTACTTTTTATTGAATTTATTGGGATGATGTAAGTTAATAAAATTACACAGGTTTCAGGAGTACAAGTCTATGATACGTCATCTGTATTACAAGTCTGTAATGTATCATCTGTATTGTGTGTTCACAACCCCAAGTCAAGTCTCCTTGCTTCACCATTTATCCCCCTTACCCTTTCCTACCTCTCCCCACCACCCCTTTCCCTGGTAATGACCATACTGCCCTATGTGTCTGTGAGTTTGTTTGTTTGTTTCTTTATTAAACACCTTCACCTTTTTCAATCAGTCCTGCAACCTCCTCCCCTTTGACAGCTGTCAATCTGTTCTCTCTCTATCAGCCTGTTTCTATGTTGTTTGTTAGTTTATTTTGTTCATTAGATTCCACATATAAGTGAAGTCATATGGTACTTGTCTTTCTCTGACTGGCTACTCAGCATTTTTATATCAGATGCCACTAGATGCAATATAATTTTTACAACAGATCATTTGTTTGTTTTACATTTCTCTGAGTACTTTAAGACCATTGAATGTTCTCCAACAACTTGAATTTAATCTAAAAATAACTTTAGGCAAATTTATTTTTCTTAATTTTCTACACGTTAAATGAATAATGGTTAGAGGTATGGATTTTTTTTTTTTCTTTCAGAATTCCCTCTGTGAAGAGACTGATTAATTAGAGGGGAATCCTCCAGAGCTATATTATTCCAATATCTCTCTCAACACCCCAAACGTTGATCTACTTAATGTCTTCCATGTGTATAACAAGAACAACAGTGTTGAATCTCTCTGATAAGATAGCATCAATCAATGCCACCATTAGGATCTTAGTAAGTGAATTAATAGACAGTTGCAGGTCTGACAGGTTTTACGATGAAGTATTTTAAAACTGATTAAATCAAATCTACTCTCTCTGAATCTTTGAGTAAATATATTTCATTTTTAATGACCAAAGAGTACGTGCATGTGTGTGTATTTTTGTATTAGAAGTATTCAGATATTGGGAGAGCAATGTATTGAATATTACAGAAAAATGCAGAATATAATACAACACATGTTACCCTTACTGCCCCCAAATTATGAATTATGTGTTGCTCTTTTGGTTCAGATGAAAAGTTTCAGTTGCCTAAAATATAGATTTTTATAAGCAGCAATTAATAATAAATGGATTTTTACTTTTTCTAGCTTCATTTCCTTAATCTTGGATATGTAAATTTGCTGAGAGATTTAGATGAGTCTACAATGGAAATCCTGTTAGTTTTCTGCAAACAACCTCAATGAAGTTGATGGTGTTGGTAGATTCGGGAACACTCATAGAAAGGTGCCACAGAGGCCTTTATTCTGCAAAGTTTAGCACATCGGTACGGGCGGAAATGAAAGTCAGTTTGCATGCTGCCAAACTTGCTCATCAAAATTTTTATTTCTCTCTCACATATTTCGTTATTCTTCTTGGAATTAAAATTTATCTCTATTGCTTCATTTTACTGTTTCTAGGAAGTCCATACCTTATCTCTTAAAATACTATAAGAAGTGCTTAAAGAAAGATGCTACATTTTAACTGTTAAGGGGGTGAATAATTCTGAGGGTGAGGTGGTGGAAAAGTAGTTTGAATTAATCAAAAATTTAGAGTGTGTGAGATTGCTGGTCCAAGCCAAATTTCATTGTTCTATATTTGGAAGAGGAGTGAAGTTATTTTGCCAACTTGCAAATACAGTCCACTCAAAAAATTGTCAGCTCTGAGTTTGGAGCACATCTCAGAAGTAGTTTGGCTCAATTTAGCTATGTGACTTTTGGTTTGCTTTTATTTTCAATTCTCTTGGTAGTTCTGAAGGAAAGAATGATTTTCACAAGAGGAATCTTGTTTGCACATTGTAAACCACCTTTTCAATGAAAACAAAACAGAAGTTGTGTGATTTATGTTTTCCTGGGAAGAAGTGTCCTAAATTAAATAACTGAATTTATTTTAAAAAACTTATAAAAATATGTTTTCTTTTTGAAAGCTTTCATTAAAAAGCATCTATCTCCTTTTCACAAGGTACCAGTGGTTTTATCTTATATGGAATAATAAAGATGGCTCAAATTCTATTTAATCTTCACTAACTTAAGCCTTTAGACACATTGTCATCACTTATATTTCATATGGCTGCCTCTACTTTTATTACAGCAGCTGATGTTATTTTGCATCTATGTGAGTGCAACAGATAGGAGAATGTTCTTTCCAGTATGGTCTCGGGAATGAACTTGCCCTTTGGTTCCTGCTCTTTAATTTTGTAGTCACAGGGCTTCTTTGCCTGATTAGATCTCCCCATCCTTTTTTCAAGGCAGGTGGTTTCCTATTTTTCAACAAAACTGAAGCAAAACCTAATCTTGTTGTCAGCTGGTAGATCATTAAAAATAATTTTTGACGATAGATCACCATGTGAATTTTGGCCTGAAGTGCTGACAGAGTTCAAAGAATTTTGTGACATTTCTGTGAAAACAGTTTTTCCATTCCCATCTCCTTATTTTATGAACATTTCTCCTATGCTATATTTATTTAAAAAGGTGAAAAATTGGATGGAATTGATGACGTGCCCTATTTCAATCCTAGTAAAAATATTTACTTATTAATGAACCAATTGAAAAACCTGACTTATTCATCACATTGAAAAAATAATTTCTCCCTAAAAGATTTACTTTTATATTTAATATTTTTAATAAAAACTGATAATCTAGGTATGTCTTGCCAAATTCTGTACTAGTAGGAGTTTTCATAACTCAATAGAGAACGCTTAATCTTAACCTTACAGACTTTAACGACAAGGGAAATAGACCGCACTGCTTTGTATTTATATACATTTTTTTGTCAGCAAAGTGTTATAGCAATTAAGAACTTTCAGTAATACAAATATATGAAATAAAATTATGTTGTGCAGGTGAAATCAATTTAAGTTCAAGACAAAAAATTAACAACATAAAATTTAAAAGTGAGATTACCTGTGATTATTTAAGTGAATGATAGTATATGTTGAAATACCACTCAGGTTTTATTGGGTATATTTAAAAAGTGAAGTGACAACATTATTTTAAAAAGCCATACATAATTATCCAGAAGTTGTAGTCCTTGCAACAATTGAAATTTATGATGATTACTTCCAAAGTTAACTTAAAAATATATGAGGGGGTATCTACTGTTCAAAATCCTTCTGAAGTTTGTGAGCAAAAAGTTTGATCGCCATTGTTCTATGCTAAATCCCAGCCTATTTGCTTGGGGTTTGCCATGTGCTTCTCGCTGGTCTGACCTTTTCATTGGATAAGTATAGATCATGAGGCAGGCCTGAGTTGCTGCAGATGAGTCACCCTTCTCTGGGTGCTCAAACTGGCGATTTCTCACCTTTTCTCTCCAGTTCACACCTACCTCTCAGCTATTAGGAAGTCCTGTGTTAAAAATCTAGCCCTCTTCAGAGGCTGAACTAAAAGTCTGAGTCTTCTTTGGTACTGTCCATAGTCATTCCAGCAGGAAGAAATTGCTCTTTTCTCTGAACCTTTCTAACAATTAGCTTGTACCACTTTATGATACTTATCAGACACTGCCTTTTAGGTAGATTCTGAGTATTTTTATAAACATAATTATAAACTCTGATGTAGAAGAGGCCATGCCTTCATGAGTATGTATGCCTTACAGTGCCAAATACAGAACCTAATGCATAGGAGGCTTGTTTATGAAATTAATGTATGAATGAATTAGATATATTAAAAGGGAAATGTTTTCAATCACATCAAAGTTCTTTTGATGTGGCCTTCTTGCAACTTCTGCCTTGAGAAACAAAAGGAGATACTGAAATCAGCAAGTGCAGATAGCACAATGAGGGAGATACAGCCAAGACTGAAGAAGCCATACTGGGAAAAATATTTTAAATAGCTCACTGTATGGAAATTGATAAGAAACGACATGAGGAAGTGTTAAAACTAGACAAAAATTAGCCTCTGCAATTTGCTGTGCTATGAAAGCAGGTAGGAGGGATTTCAAAAGGGATGGAGTGAAAAAGAAAGATCTGAGCCAGCAGGTAAACACACAGAGGGGAACAATATCAAAGGAGATGGAAGGAAGCCAGGGACCTGGTCAACATAAATTTTGTTTTTTCTGACCCAGCCTGTAGGAATCCATCTAAGAAGTGTATGACCAGAGCAGCTGTACCTTTAATTGTTTTATTACTATTTTTTTTTACAACATGAGTTCCAAAGTAATCAAATTACTTAGACAAATATAAAGGGTTTTTCCATTCCATTTTCTCATAGGATTTTTGTTTTGTTTAGTTTTTATTAGGGGATAAAATATTTCCCAACTTTTGTAAATTTTAAAATAATGTTGCCGAGGACAGCTATCTATAATCTAGAACCTAGGAGTTGTTTCATTCCTCAAATAGTGCTTCTAATGGTCTCCTATCACTTGAGCCAGTGTGGCCTCCAGAACCAGAAGTCCAGTGTCGTTGAAAGCGCTGTCTCCTGGGGATCTGTCGGTGTCAGGTTCTGGGTTTCAACATGCAGAGCCCAGGTTTCTGATGTGAAGAATATATTCTGGGAGCCAATCTGCTAGGGACTTTTACATTTTTTTTTTATTTGGTAGAGGGCAGTGATGTTAAAACTAGTTTTGTTTGCTCACTGATATTGCATTCTTGAAACACTATATTTGGCAACTGATAGCAAAAACCCAAGAATTTCAACAGAAAATTTAATTACAGGAATAACTAAATTAGGAAAAATCTTGTGAGGAGTTTCCGGTAATTACATGACACTTATAGGAAACTGTAACAGTTAAGTACCATATTCTAGGAGGAAAAGTTACCTTAAAGAGTTTGTCAATGAGACTGTTTTTCCTGGACTATATAGAATTCATACTGAAATTTCAAGGTTCTTGAAATATCTATTTTAACAGAGGAGCACATTCTCTCTTTCCCACTGTTTCACTGCAGAAATAGAAGCCCAAGAAGAGAGAGAAAGCTATGTAACTATCTATCTATCATCTATCTATCTATGTATCCACCTACCCACCTACTTACCTACTTACCATCTGTAGATATGAAACTGCATGCATATACATGCAATTCTGCATGCATTCATAACCTTTTAGTTTATATAGTGGAACTAAAATATAAATCAAGATGTTCCATGCATTTGGGTGGAACTGAAAAGTCATTTTTGTAATGGTCACACAAGATATTTTTATTTTAATAACAACATACATTGGCTTAGCATGATTATGAGACATCTTCTCTACATGATGGTTGATTTAGGAAAAATAAAATATTTATAGGCCACATTTTTATTAATTTAAAATAAAAATAGTTTTACTGAATCTTGTGATGTGAGGGAGTATTCTCTTATAATTTACAATATCTTACTCTTTTAAGTAGAGAAATATGAATAAAAACTGATATTCTCAAAACCAATTATTTATTTAAAATTTACTTATTGAGTATTCACTACATGTTGGGTACTATTCTAGTGAACAAAACTGACAAAAATCTTGTCTCTTTTGCAGCTCATATTCTTGATGGCAGGTAGAAATAGACAATGAGCACAAGACATATGCAGCAGGGATAAATACTATGATTAATAGAAGCCAGAATAAGGAGATAGTGAATGATAATTTCAAACGAATGTTCTTCCCTCTGGGTTTGGTCAGAGAAAGCCTTCCTCTGTCTCTGAACAGAGTGAGAGAGGAAGCCCTGGAAATATCTGGGAGCCAGGATTTAAGGGGGAAAAAGCCACAGTGAGGGCACACCTGAGCTGTGTTCTAGAAAAAAGTCAAGAGGCCAAACTGCAGGAGAGTGAACAAAGGGAGGACTAAAGGATGTAAGGCCCGAGAGAGCCAGGAGAAAGATCACAGCTGTTTGAAGGACGTGGATAGGACCTTGGAAGTTATGTGGAACAATCTGAATCATTGAAGGATTCTGAGCAGAAGAATGACATGTTCAAACTCTTTGCTTTGCAAAGAAAAGACCACAGAGTAAAATGAAAGCGTGTACCCAAATAGTGGCCGTTGCAATAATTTTTGGCAGAGATGAGAGGATAGCAGTAAAGGTGGTTAAAACATAAGGTAGGATTCTGGATAAATTTTCTGAAAGGATGAAGAGGAATATTAGTTATCTACCACCACTTCTGAGGAAAATATGCCTCTTTCAAGGTAAATGAAGTCGCCATGGCTTCTCTGAGGACAGTAACTGTAAGAAAGAGAGTTAAAGCAGGGGCAGTAGTTAGAAGGTCATTGCAATCAACCTGGTGAGAAATAATGAGTACTTAAACCAGGATTTTAGTGAAAAAATGTGGTAAGTATCCAGATGCTAATGTTTTGAAGTAGGTGCTAACAGAAATTCGGATGGAATGGCTGTGAGAATTAAGAAAAAATGAAATCAAAATCATGCCAAGAATTTTGGTAAGAGATAGATTTTAAAATCTGAACACATGTATAATCTTCTACTTTGAATTAGATGTCTCCCCATTGCTCAAAGCTGGGTGGCCCAAAGGTTATTCATCACTGATTTTTAACACACCTGAAGATTGAATGACCTTAAGGCAACCGTGTAAAGTAGGACAGAAAACTTTATTATTTCAATTTTAGAAATGAAGATGATGAGTTTGGGGGAGGCTGCATGTCTTGCCCAAAGGTACAGTTCAACTGCTGGGAACATTGTGGGCAAGAATCAAGACCGGCTGACCCCAGTCATAAAAAACACTGCCTCAAAAACTAACACTCTTTTAGTTTCCAGACATTCACGCCATTTGTGGGATACGAGACATAAGCCTCATGTGGGCTTTGTTTTGTTCACTGATGAATCAAAAGCCTAGAATAGTGTCTGGTGTAGTAGCAGTTCACACAAATTAGTATTCCTTGAATGAACAGAAAAAGACGCTGTTTTGCCTTATATGTTAATATGCCTATATCAAAGGAAATTTGAGCCTTAATCTAAGCTAGAAGTGGCCCAATCTCCTTTTTAAAAGGGAAATGAATTGCTTTCATAGGGAAATTAAAAATCTTTTGTTTTTGGTCACACGTTAGAAAGAACCAATATATTGAACTGAGCTCTAATATCCTACTTCCTGCTCTTTTACTAGGATCAGTTACTCTATAATAATATTCATGCTATTAATTAGTTGTTTATGAGCAACAAAGCTGATTATCACAAATTCATGTTCCTCCCTCCATAGAGTAGTTTGGAAGATAGCTTCCCATCCGGGACTATAATTCACACTTACTGTTGCATCCAGGTAGAGCATACCATTTATTCTCTCCACACAATCTGAAGGGAATCAATGTGTGCCACACTCATGCCTGGGCTCCGAGGAGCTGGTAGGGTATCTCCTTATTGTCTTTCCCTGCCTGCTTGCAGAACCACTCGATTGATAAGACTGGGACAGAGATTTACCATCCAGTGAGAATTGGAATATTACTGGCAAATCCACATCCATTATCAATGGACTTGTGGTATTTTGGTCATAGCTGCTAGTGCTACCTAACCAAATTGTCACTGGAAGTGGGAGTTTCTGCTCTAAAAAAGCATAAATATGTAGCGCTGACCTCAAGATTGGGTGCTGATAAAACAAATATGAGAGGTTGTGAAAGCAGAGATGCATGCTTTGCAGTGGCAGAACTTGTGGTAAAACTGTTGCCTGTGATGACTGTGGTGCCTGTGATGTGATACTTCGAAGGTCAGTCTTTTATGCCTTCCAAGCCTAAGGTGCTAGGCTCAGAAGTTAGAAAACAGAATGTCATGGTTTGTGTTTGTTGTGACTTGCTGCATTTTATAATATATTATAAGAAAGAGATGAATTCAGGCAAAACTTGACTGGTTTGAGAACATAAATAAAAGGTAATAGATAAAGTCCAGAAATCTCAGGCCTCGCAAAATTTGGAAAAGCTTAAGGTTCTGGACCCCAATTGGATTAAATAAGATTGATAAAGTCCCATTAAGACTTCAGCTAAACCGTTGGGCTTAGCTCTGTAGTGAAGATAAAAGAACTTGGGTTGTCATTATTGACATATGGAATTCACTAGAAGCAAACAGATCAGAAGCCTGCTCACTTTGAAAGAATTGTATTGACAAGGGAATTTTGAGCCAGAGTCTGCTCAGAGAACTTCTGTCAATGCCAGGTAGGGTTTTTCACAATGCCTGCTTGGCAGGAATTCATTATCGCTATGGACCAGGGACACCATGTGTTTCCCATTCTTCCCTTTTTCTAGTGGGAGTTTTCATGGTGATTATCCTGTCCTTGCTGCAACATTGTATATTGGATATCAGGGGTGTAGAGGGAAGACAACTTGCTTTTTAGTTCATAGGTCACCCAACTGTAAGTTGCCACATATGGAACTGATGGAGAGGGCTGTGTATCACTCAGAGCGCCTAGATTTTGAGATGGATGCTGTGACTGGATGAAACTTGGACTTACACAGCCTGAGGAGGAAGTGAGTGTGTCCTGGCGGGGCAGCAGAGTACACAAAGGTATTTAATAGCCAAAGGGGTTGACTGTGGCAGAGACAGCTAGCTGTCCATATAAAATTTGCGTTTCTCCCTTTGTTGAGCTACCACTAGAAGAAGCTATTCCATCAGGAACTACATTGTCCAATCCTGTTCACATCCAGGTAGATCATATGATTACTTTTAGCTGATGGACTAACTATGTAAGTGATACTTATCATCATACTAAGCTTTTAAAATAGTGGCTGAGGCTTTTCCATTTATTTCTTTTTTTGCTTGATTGGAACAAAGGACTCGTCAGTGACAGGGAACGATGGGACCACAAAGTGGAAACAGCCAAGGCTTCTAAGTTACCATATTGAGAAAACTCAGTCTCCAGTGAGGACATTGAAAAAGCTTCTATTATGTTAAGCCACTGAATTTGGGAACATATTTGTCACTACAGCTAGTACTACCATAGTTAATTCAGTATATTATTGATAATAAGAGAATCACTTTTTATTAGGTGCCTATTGTGTGTCAGATATACTAATAAGAGTGTCAGATATACTAATTAATTCTCAAATAACTCTTCTACTTAGGAATTATTATTTTAATTTTCTCCGAACCTGAAAGTATGACAGATTTTACTCTTGCTGTTAACTACAATATGTTGCCATTTTTAAAGAAAGAAAATGATTGTGGTTGAGGAATTGTTTAAGGAGAGATTGGTTATTGTGTTTAAGAAAATGTAAATTGAAAGAACCTACTAAATCTTATACATTTACATATGATTTGGTAATACAAAAATGAGGGCTACCTGGGAACTTATGTGCTATTATTATTTGTACAGAATATTTAGTGACATTAAGGTATTTGTCTTTACAAATGAATTTTCCTGATTAATTTTTTTATGAATCTTATTCTGGGAATCTTTAAATGGCTCCTCTTGAGATTTCTTCTTCTTAGCAGCAGATGGGCCCGACTTTCAGGGATAGACCCTTACTGAAGCATGGAAGTCCACGAGGACAGTTGTCTTTGCCTGCGGGGCTGTCACGTTTCCCGTGTTACTTTTCAAGCCTGGACAAATTTCCTAAATCTTTTTTTAGAAATTTGAAACTTGAAAATATTACATTTTACTTAACTCACTTCCATAGTCTTAACCTGGTCAAGTGACCTCCAGTTTTTAGGGTAGAGGCCAGTATCTGAATGTCCAGACCCCTCTGAAAGGGTCTTCAGGCCTGGGTAACAGCATGTCTCTCACTGCAGACCCACCCAAATCATGCCAAGGGTGTTTGGGGGGGTTGTAGAAATAAATTCCATGCAGGCTTTTTTTTCTTTTTTAATATATTTTATTGATTATGCCATTACAGTTGTACCCCTTCATTCCCCTCCACCCTGCACACCCCTTCCACCCACATTCCCCCCTTTAGTTCATGTCCATGTGTCATAAGTTCTTTAGCTTCTACTTTTCCCACACTATTCTTGCCCTCCCCCTGTCTATTTTCTACCTACCATATATGCTACTTGTTCTATGTACCTTGTCCCCCTCTTTCCTCTTCCCATTCCCCTATTGCTAACCCTCCATGTGATCTCCATTTCTGTGTTTCTGCTCCTGTTCTAGCTGTAGGCTTAATTTGCTTTTGTTTTAGGTGTAGTTGTTAATATCTGTGTGAGTTTGATGTCTTTTTACTGTATATTTTTTTATCTTCTTTTTCTTAGATAAGTCCCTTTAGCATTTCATATAATAAGGGCTTGGTGATGATGAACTCCTTTAACTTGACCTTATCTGAGAAGCACTTTATTTTCCCTTCCATTCTAAATGAAAGCTTTGCTGGATAGAGCAATCTTGGATGTAGGTCGTTGACTTTCATGATTTGGAATACTTCTTTCCAGCCCCTTCTTGCCTGTAATGTCTCTTTTGAGAAATCAGCTGACAGTCTGATGGGAACTCCTTTGTAGGTGACTGTGCCCTTATCCCTTGCTGCTTCTAGAATTCTTTCTTTCATTTTAATCTTGGCTAATGTAATTATGATGTGCCTTGGTGTGTTCCTCCTTGGGTCCAACTTCTTTGGGACTCTCTGAGCTTCTTGGACTTCCTGGAAGTCTATTTCCTTTGCCAGATTGGGGAAGTTCTCCTTTATTATTTGTTCAAATAAATTTTCCATTTGTTGCTCTTCCTCTTCCCCTTCTGGTACCCCTATAATTCAGATATTGGGACATTTAAAGATCTCCTGGAGGTTCCTAAGCCTCTCCTCATTTTTTGAATTCTTGTTTCTTCCTTGTTTTCTGTTTGTTTGTTTCTTTCTTCCTTCTGGTCCACTCCATTGATTTGAGTCCCATTTTTCCTCCTATCACTATTGGTTCCCTGTGCATTGTCCTTTGTTTCACTTATTGTAGCCTTCATTTGTTCATCTAATTTGTGGCCCAAATCAACCAATTCTGTGAGCATCCTGATCACCAGTGCTTTGAACTATGCATCTGATAGGTTGGCTATCTCTTGATCGCTTAGATGAATTGGCTCTGGGGCTTTGATCTCTTCTCCCATTTGAGCCATTTTCATTTTTCTTCTTTCTTTCTTTCTTTCTTTCTCTTTCTTTCTTTCTTTCTTTCTTTCTTTCTTTCTTTCTTTCTTTCTTTCTTTCTTTCTTCTTTCTTTCTGTGGTCTGGTCACGGCTGTTACATAGTGAGGGGCAGAGCCTTAGGTGTTCACCAGGGCGGAGCAGCCCAGTGGCTGGGTTGTGATGTTGTATGTGGGGAAGGGGTCCCAGAGGGAACAATGGCGCTTGCTCAGCTTTCTCTCAGATTCCAGTCCCTACCACCGTTTCCCACAAGCAAACTGGGCCCTTCTGGTGCTGATTTCCATGTGGGTGGGCCTGTGTACATTCTAGGACCCTGTGGGTCTCTCCAACAAAGTCTCCTGTGAAGCTGGGAGTCTCTCCTGGCACCTCAACCCCCACAAGTGTTTTCAATTGGTGTTTTTAGGTTTTATTTCCTGGTGCTGGGGCCCTGGGCTGCAAGGTCTGTCTCACTTCCTGTTTTTGCCTGGATTACCTGTGTGTGAATGTGGGACCGCCTTGTCAGCCAATTGTCTTGTGCAGCCTCACTGGGTCTGCCTGTTGCCAACCTCCGCCTGGGGTGGGCTAGCCACCACCTGCACACCTGGGGCTCCTGCGTGCCTGGGTCCACCAACCTCCACTTTTTCCTGCCTCGACTCTGCCCCTCTTACTGGTCTGGATGAATGGTTGTCAGACTTCCGTACAGTTCAATTTTCTGTTAGTTCTGGTTGTTTTCTTGTTTCTAAATCTTTGTTGTCCTTAATTTTGGTTGTGCAAGGAAACACAGCGTGTCCACCTATGCCTCCATCTTGGCCAGAAGTCCAAATTCCATGCAGACTTTCCTCAGTCATCCCTGGCTTCCCACGGCAACTCAGACTGCACATCATTCACCAGCATGAACAAATTGGCCCTCAACCTCCCTTTCTTGGTTTCTGTTTCTCATAGATCTAGCCTTACTCTGTTCATTCCAGAGCTCCCATAAGGTATCAACAAGAAGTGAAGTCTATTGCAATTGTCTCTCTCTGTGAGTATTATAGTTGGTATTTAAGTTAGCATTATTAGCTGAAAGTGCAGAAATAACATTCATTTTTTAAATGGCTATACTTTCTTGTTTAAATAACTGAAGAAGCTTGTTTTATCTACAGAATTTTCTGACTTGGAAAATTGTAGTGCATTTTTGATTGAATATAATTCTGTTGCCTGATATTATACTACTCCCATTTCTTGTGTCTGTGGACTGAAAGAGTTCTTTCTAGTATAGAAAGCCTACCATCCACGGATCTCTAGATATATTGGGAAAATCTGGTTGTCTAGTCTAGGCAAGTATTCATTCAGTCCTTAGTAATTCATTCTGTTTGGTTCCTTGGAAAATAAAAGTGAATAAAAGCATACTTACCATTGAGCAGCACATTTTGATAGGGACAGCACACTAAAGGATCATGATAATCAAGCCTTGAAAGGAAAAAAAAGTGCAGGCACATAGATGACATACAGTAAATACTGGCCAAATGACTGAGTGTAACACGGGTACAAAGGAGGAACTGATGAGTTCTGTCAAACTGAGAGTGTGATGGAGGTATGCAACAATGGCCAGATATCTTAGAGCGACTGGATCTTGTAGGATGAGAAGGATTTCACCAAATAGAGAAGGAGGGGAGCAAGGCACCTCAAGCAGAGGGAGCTATTAAAACCTTGACTATAGACTTAAGAGTGTTAAAATTCATGAGCTATTTGGACAGGAGGTAGAAGTAAGGTGATAGACAATAGGGAAGAGTGATGAGATGGAGAGCACAGAATTCTGGACAGAAGAGCTTTCACCCTACTTTTCTACTAACCTGCTAGTCACTGCTTGAAGACTTGTATAATAATAGTAGTAACAACTACACCAATATTTATTACATTTACTTACTACTTTTTCTCCTCAGATGCTCAGGTAGAAACTTCAATGAAATAGTCATATTACTCATTTGTTAATTCTTGACTCAACAGAAAAAAAAAAAAAAAGCCTATTTCTGCAACAAACCAATGGGAACAATCACGGAAGAGGTGAAATACCATGTTGCTATCTCTTTTGTTCACCCAAGTGAGCTTTCCTCCTGCCTGTTTCTTATTCAATGTCCTTGATTTACCTCTAGCTTACTCTTTCATTAGCATACAGAACTCTGGAAATGCACCTTAGGCCCAGCTTGTTGATGTGTCTCTGACTTTGGCTCTTTGGAACTTGCTATATCAGAAATTGGAATCACTTCTAAATTTTCTGCACTATAGGTGTGGGTGGGAGGCATTTGCAACCCCCTCTCCCATTGTGATGGGCCAGTATCTATATGCACAAAGATAATTTATGGTATGTATATTACTTTCCTATGACTGCCATAATATATAACACAAACTTGGTGGCTTTAAACAACAAAAGTTTATTCCCTGACAATTCTGGAAGCCAGAAGTCAAATTTTGGCAGAGTCATGCTCCCTCTGAAGGCTATGGGGAAGATTCTGTTCCTTGGTCTTCTACATTCTGGGGGCTCCAAACATTTCCTGGTTTTGACACTATCCCTCTCTGCCTCTGTTGTCACTCTGCCTCCTCCTCTTGCATGTGTATTCTCCTCAATTTGTGTGGACTTTCCCTCTGCTTCTATCTTGTAAGCACACTTGTGATGGCATTTAAGGCCCATCCAGATAAAGACAATCTAGGATCATTTTCTTATCTTGGGACCCTTAAATTGATTATATGTAAAAAAAATATATTTTTTCAAACCAGGTAACATTTACATACTCTAGAGATTAGGACTTAATAGCTTTGTCAACCAGTAAATGTGATTAATTTCATGTCATAGATAAGTGAACTGAGATTTAGAGACATTAATTTTCCAGGGATTCAATAGCAAATAAGTGATATAGCCAAAGGCTCAGACTATACTGACACAAATTTCTTTTTTCTTATTATGTTATTTTTCTTCACAAGTAACATGTATTGACTTGGAATGTCCTTTCATTTCAACCTTTACAATGTTATTTTTTTTAAGTTTTTATTTTTTATTTTTATTTTAAAAATATATTTTATTGATTGTATTATTACAATTGTCCCAATTTTTCTCTCTTCTTTGCCCTCCACCCAATACCTCTCATTCCCTCCAGCAATCCACATCATCCCCCCCACCTTAGTTCATGTCCATGGGTCATGAATATAAGTTCTTTGGTTACTCCATTTCCTATACTGTTCTTAACATACCCCTGTCTATTCTGTATTACCAGCTTGTACTTCTTAATCCCTGAACTTTTCCCCCATTTTCCCTCTTGCTTCTCCCAGCTGATAACCCTCCAAATGATCTCCATATCTATGATTCTGTTTCTGTTCTACTTGTTTGCTTAGTATGTTTTTTAGGTTCAATTGTTGATAGTTGTGAATTGATTGCCATTTTAGTGTTCATAATTTTGATCTTCTTCTTTTTGTAAAATAAGTCCCTTTAATGTTTCATATAATAATGGTTTGGTGATGATGAACTCCTTTAGCTTTACCTTCTCTGGGAAGCACCTTATCTGCCCTTCCATTCTAAATGACAGCTTTGCTGGATAGAGTAATCTTGGATGTAGGTCCTTGGTTTTCATGACTTTGAACACTTCTTTCCAGCCCATTCTTTCCTGTAGGTTTCTTTTGAGAAATCAGCTGATAGTTCTATGGGAACTCCTTTGTAGGTAACTATCTGCTTTTCTCTTGCTGCTTTTAAGATTCTCTCTTTATCTTTAACCTTTGGCATTTTAATTATGATGTGTTTTGGTGTGGTCCTCTTTGTGTCCATCTTGTTTGGGACTTTCTGTGATTCCTGGACTCATATGTCTATTTCCTTCACCAAATTAGGGAAGTTTTCTTTTATTATTTTTTCAAATAAGGTTTTGATTCCTTGCTCTTTTCTTTTCTTTCTGGCACCCCTATGATTCAAATGTTGGTATGTTTGGAGTTGTCCCAGAGGCTCCTTAACCTATTCTTTTTTTTGGATGGGGGGATTCTTTTTTCTTCTTGCTGTTCAGATTGAATGTCTTTTTTCTTCCTTATGTTCCAAATCATTGATTTGATTCTTGGCTTCATTCACTCCACTGCTGGTTCCTTGTAATTTTTTTTTTTATTTCACTTAGTGTAAACTTCATTCTGTCTGGGTCTTTTTTATGTTATTGAAGTACCCAATGAGTTCCTTCAGCATCTTAATAACCAGTGTTTTGAACTCTGCATCTGATAGATTGCTTATCACCATTTTATTTAGTTGTTTTCTGGAATTTTGTTTTGTTCTTTCATTTGGGTCATATTTCTTTGTCTCCTCATTTTGACAGCCTCCCTGTGTTTGTTTCTGTGTATTAGGTAGAGCTGCTTTGACTATCTGTCTTAGTAGTGTGGCCTACTGTAGAAAAGCACAGTGGTGAGGTGGATGGGGCTGAGCCCTAGGTAATCACCAGAGCAGGGCAACCCATGGGAACTGTGTTGATGGAGTATCTGATATAATATCCCTGCTCTTTGGCTTTGTGTGGTGGAGGGCTCAGAAAGGGAACAATGCCAGTGCCTGGCCTTCTATACTTTTGTCTGGGAAGAAGCTGTCCCTCAGCACACGCCCAGATGCCAAACACTTCAATTTCTCCCTGTGTGTCACTGGTACCCTTCCAGTTGCTGCCCTAGTGCTGGAGCCTGGAGGAAGTGAGTCTGCATAAGTCCCAAGTTTGTTGTGAGCTCTTTAAGAGGAGACTCCTGAGAATCCTGCAGTTTCTTCTGCCACCCTAACCCCCACTGATTTTTACTGCCAAAAGTTATGGGGACTTATCTTCTGGGCAATAGAACCCTAAACTGGGTGATCTTGTGTGGGGCTGAGATCCCTTACTCCTGAGGGATCCCTCCCGATTTTTATCCACCACACTTGGGTGTGGGACCACCCATTCCCCCATCTCTTTGTCTGGGTATCTCCATTTCTCTGGTCCTCCTACACATCTCGATGAATGTGACTTCTTCAATTCCTTTGTTGTTGGGCTTCCATATAGCTCAATTTTCCTACCATTCTGGGTGATAGTTGTTTTGTAGTCTAGTTTTAATTTTTGCTATGGTTGTGCAAGGAAGTGAGCCATGTTTACCTATGCCTCCCTCTTGACCAGAGGCCCCTTACAACATTCTTTAAGTATTTTTAACCCCATTTTATTTTTAAAGACCAGGAATGATTATTTGATTGGAAATGTAATAATGTACCCAGAGTCATATTTCTACAGAGCTGAGATTTGTGCATAGACCTATCCAATGAGAGAACTGTTCAGATCACTGGGGAGAAGAAGGGGCCATAGGAGGAGCTGATACTTTCTGAGATTAAGTAATAAACTTTAGCATACAAATCAAATATCTGACATGTATCATAAGAAATTTTTGATTGTTATATTTTATGGATGATTTATTTAATTGATTTAGAATGAGCCATTGATTTTTAAATAACAGACAGAAGATTTATCAAAGAATTTACATCAAAAGATCATTCTACTACAATTAGGATGTTACTATTCAAAAGCAAACTTTGATTTTTTTTCAGACTTTATTATTTTGTATGTCATCATCTTATATGCCATTTTATCAGACAAAATGGCATATAATTAGGTAATTCTCAACAATGACTTGCATGTACTATTTAAAAACTCGGTTTCTGAAATAAACCTCCAGTTAAAATGATTATTCTGTTCTTATTAAATTCTTTGGAGATTGTTGCTTCTCCAGAGTCTTATTGAATTTTCTCTGAGACTTATATTCAAAAGAGATGAGGTGCTCTAAAGTCAGATACAGATCTTATTCTCCACAGTGAACCTGAGACTGCGTATGATTTTCTTACTTTCTTGTTTTCACCCTCAAAATCATTTAATAAGCCCTCATGTTGTTTTATACATTTGGAGCTTCTAAGATTGAGAGAAACTAATTCATTAGACATAGGATTTTATAAATTCAGATATATAATGTTAAAATTTAGTTACACTTCAACACGTAGTTACCATAGACACATTACACATCATGGTTTGTTTGTTGGGCCTTTGTGTTATATGTGTTATCTAAAATTAAAGGGACCTTGATCTTTGTTTTAAAGCTTAAAAAATGTCAGTTTAATATCTGTCATTTTAAACTGAATATGTTAACAAAAATGTAACTATCATTTATTAAATTCTGACTATGTTCTGGATTTATAACTATGTATTTTACAGATGAAATATCAGTTAATCCTGATGACAAAGATACTACAGAATTGGTAGCTTTTTAATCCTTTACTTTTTTTTTTTTTTTTTACCAGAAAGAAAGATCCTTTCAGCTTTCCTGGGGTATGTGCAGAGGTCTCCATGCTTGTAGGGGGGGCCTATGAGAAGAAAGCTATTTCCATGGAAGTTTCAGCAACTCAACCTGCCCAGGTACTTTTCCTGAGAGTATTTATTTATTTATTTCCATTTAGGAATTATTATTATTTGGTTTTGAAATAACCATCACAGTGGAACCTTTAGCAGGGTGGTCACCCAGGGGTATCCCCTGCATTTCTCAACTCTTACAGGAAAGGCTGTCTCAGGGGATTAATACCACACGTTGTTCTGCAGATGGCATATCACTGATGGAAAAACTCACCAGTTCTCCTAGGAAATGTTCAGTCTTTGTCCTCATACAATTCCCTGATGCTCTGTTCAATATGGCTTTTCGAAAATGAGGCTGGCTTGGCCTGAGTTTTGTTTAAGACCATGGATACCAATGATATCACATGGGGAGGAGTTCCTTTCTTTTTCATTGCTACATATCATACTGCTGCAGTGATCCTGTTCATAGCAACCTTGTATTTTGTTTGTTGCAGGTTGAAAGGACAGCAGGAGAAAATGTTCACAAAATAAATGGGCTTGGGCAGGCATGTGAGCTTCTTCTGAACATCATTACCTGAGAAGGAAAAACTTCCTCTGATATTCTTCTTCTTTTTACAAGAGTCTCTCTCCTAGTTGTCTTTTGTACATATGTTTGAAGTACCCTTTTCTGGGGTATTAAGTAGAAACTTTGGGTCATAAGCAACAGAAAGTCCCTCTTGCACTTGTTATATATGTTATAAAGTAACATTTTTTTTTGTCAGGATGCTAGTTTTTTTTACATATAACATCACTTAGCTACATTGAGACATGAACTTGAATAGCACTTAGGTGATTACCCAGGTATGAGGAATCCTTTGGGATTAAGGATGGGTGATACTGAATTCACAATAAACATTGTCCACTAAAAGGAGCCATTAAGGTCTCCAGATACGTTCCTAAGTCTGATGACTAACTAGTGTGCCCTCTTAATAAACACACTCCAAGAGATTCAGAGGTTAGGCTTGAAAAACAATTCCCCACATTTAGGACTCTTTATCTTAACACTGATCTAATCTTTTTAGATTTGCTTTTTGTTCCTATTTCTACAAAGTATTGAAGTTCCTTAATATAAAACCTCTTGAGACATAATTGTAATTTTCTTCTTAATTCTGTCCTTGCTCAAAAATCCATGAGATTTAATGACAGTGGGAGCAGAATTCATCTATGTAGCAAGGACCCACCAAGTTTCTTGGTATTTGTGGTTCTGATTTGTATAATTGTGTGCACTCTGTGTCTTGCCTTTGTGCACAGAAATAGTCTGTTCATCTTTTTAAAGTGGCTAATACGCTTTCATCTCAGAGAACTGTGTTTTGTTGAATCCAACATTGCGTGATTTGTGCAATATCTATAATGGGACAATCTAGCTGGGATCATAGCTTTGTATTTTTCATAAATTATCTGTTTTAAGAGGGTGTGGTGGTAGTCAGGCTGTCTTTGTACAAGTCAGTAGGAAGAGGGGAAACACCCCTGTCTGGTGTCAGAGTCGGCAACTTTGCAGCAGACAGTGTAGTGGCTGGAACAGAAGTAGCCATGCAGACTCTACTGACAAGGTAGCAGTGAAATAGCACTTGAGGCCAAGGTTAAAAATCATAGAACACAGTAGGGGTTGAACAGATATTGATAGGAGTGTTTGAGGACACTACAGTAATGGTGGTAGCTAAAAAGCTTCAGATAATGACTTAATGAAAATCAATGCTTCTGCTGTGAGCCTATTATGATTCTATTTCTTTTAAATAAATCTATCAATGACTTGGGTCACTGTTGAAGTCTACTTCAGGGAGCCAATCACAGAAATAATTTTCGGGAACTCAGAATAATAGTTCCCACTTGTCTGCAAGGAAATCCTTAGAATTGTGCAGAAGTAAATCATCCTTAGTGGGAAAGTTGAGTAATGCCTGGTCTGTAGAAAACAATCCTCTGTCTTCACCAGGCCACCTCTCTCCAAGAGAGGAGCCTGCACATGCTGAGGTAAACAACGGAAGCCTTGAGCTGCTGCGAGAGTATTAGGCTGGAAGGCCTGATTCTTAGCTGTCCACTCTGGGAAATATTACAGGCGATTCAGCACAAAGCCTGTGCTTTTGAGTGGGTATTTTTTCTTGCCTTTGTCTACTTCCTTTTGTCCCTCCAGGGTTTTGTTTTGTTTTGAACAATTGCACAACTGCTAATTCCTTTCCTTAGCTTACCAAGTCTGGTTCTCACTGCTGATATGTGCCTGCCGAATCAGATTATATCAGTTCTCACTGCTGATATGTGCATGCAGACTATAACATTCTTCACTTTACAGGAGTGAGGAAAAGTTTGTAGATTTGCTTATGGCACTAATGATTATAATTAAACACTTTAAAAGGGCAGACAACTATACTCAAACAATATAATTAAAAAAAAAACCTTTCATTTGATTCTAAAGAAAAAGACTCAAGACACAAAAATTTTGTATCTAGATCTTTTGAATATTTTGATAATATTACAGTTAAATAGTTATGTAGATATTATGATTTAACTATCAAAGTATTTTGAGGATATTATTAACTTGATCATTAAAGACAAAGCATTTCAGAAATAGAAATTAGTTGTGAGGTTTCAAGACAGCACACTACATTTTTGAAAAGCTCTTTTTTTAGAAGGTCTTTTTTCTTTGATCTGAACCTATCTCTATTTTTAATTGTATGCTTTATCATTTTATTTGTCAATTGTGCCTTAATAAAGCTGATTTTTTAAAAAGATTTTATTTATTTTTAGAGAGATGGGAAGGGAAGGAGAAAGAGAGGGAGAGAAATATCGATGTGTGGTTGCATCTTGTGCGATGCTTATTGGGGACCTGGCCCACAACCCAGGCATGTGCCCTGATTGGGAATTGAAACGGTGACTGCTTGGTTCACAGGCCAGCACTCAATCCGCTGAGCCACACCAGCCAGGGCTGTGCATATCTCTTTAAAACTTCATACCTATTCAATCTTTTGGAATACACAAAATCTATTCACCATGTGATACCTTTTTAGATATTTGAAATTTTCATATTCCCCAACATAATATCACATCCCTTGTTCTGGATTTGTATTAATGCATCCTAATGTGTGTGTGTGCGTGTGTGCTTTTTTTGTTTGTTTTTGTTTTTTGCTTGTTTGGTTTGGTTTAGATTTCAGTTTTCAAGAGTGATGTTACTATTGACTCGTGTTGAAAATACATTGAATTTGTCTTTAAAAAGAACATTTGTTCAATTGGATTTTTTTCATCTTGAAGAGATATTGTGTGTGTGTGCGTGTGCATTTTAAAAATATAGATTCGGAACTGGGTGTTTAATAATTTATTCACTCCCTCATTTATTCACTTACTCATTAATACTATTTAAGACATCCCTTCTTTGCATGTGTGTGCTGGTATGTAGCCAGCCTCCAAATGTCCCCAGCAATTCTAATGCTTCCTGATATTCACACCCTCGTGTTGTCTCTTCCCATGGGAATTATGGCTGACCTCTATAACCAAAGGGATAGTGAAGACATAAGAGATTTGTGATTTTGAAGTTGTTTATAAAAGACACTGTGGCTTCTACTTTGCTCCGTTTTGATCACTTACTTTGGGGAGAAGCAGCTGCCATGCCATGAGGATGCTGAAGAAGCCTGAAGGGGAGGTTTACTCAGTGAGGACCTGAGGCCTCCCATCAACCACCAGCACTAACTTGAAAGGCATGTGAGAGAACCACCTTAGAAATGGGCCCCTTGGTCTCAGTCAGACCTTTGGATGACTACACCCCTGCAGCCAGCAATCTCATGAGCCACTCCCAGATTTGTGATACACAGAAACTGAGTTAATATATGTTTCTTATTTTTAAATTGCTAAGTTTTAGGGTAATTTGCTATGCAGCAATAAATAATGCCACTGGCCTAGCTGTTCAGGTTAGAATCTGGCACAGAAGTGTTCTCCTTCCATTAAAATGGTTTAGTCATATTAAATTAAAGTTGGTCACTGCCTCCAAGTTTACATTTTATGTTTCAGGTCAGCCAACAGTTTCCTAACTGCTTCAATCTGTTTCTCAATAACAATAATAATGCCATTTACTAAGGTGTTATTATTGCTTAAAATTTCATTATGTTCTATGTGATGATGGATTTAAAGCAAAAATCTTACTTATGTTTAGAGAAATGTGGTCCCTGTTTTCATGTTATTCTAACCATTATATCATGGATATTTCAATACAAGTCTTATAAACAGACACTGAATGCCTTCTTCACTCTTATGGGTCCTTCTTGACTTATAAATTATTTTACCTTTCTTTTTCTTGGATAGACACAGGCTATGGCATGTACTCTATATTAGAAAAAATGGAGATGATTTTCTTTGTGCTATATCCAGTGGAATATATGTGATGCTTCTGTAATGGTTCAAAACTTCAAAATTATTCTAAAAACAAAACACATACCAAGAAAAAGAAACACCTATGTCACCAGAGTCTAAGTTTTTAGTTTTAGAAGGAATCAGCACTTGAGTCCATAATGTCATTTCTAAGAAGTAACAATATATTAACTACAGAAAATGCTAAGAAGCAAACAGAAATTATAAATAACATGTAACATGGATTTAATAATCCATGCTAGATTTAATCATCTGTAATTAAGACATTAATTTGGGTGAAAGACAAAACCTGGTGTGGTCTGAAATGAAAATTCAATTTCCTGCAGCCTTTGCCAGGCATGTCGTCCGGCCTCGTGATCGCTGGTGCAGGCGCACCCGCGGTGTGCCGCGCGGGGAAGAGCCGAGAGCTGCACTTGTCCCTGTTCCTTGCCCCAGGAAATGTGCCCTAGGGTTGACTCTCAGAGTATTCTGCTCACAGTGTCGCAGTAGCTTTGTCCCAGTCTGTGTGATTGGCAGTAGATCTCTGGTGCAGTATCAGCGCTCATTCTTTAGGTATTACTAATAATGTGACACGAATAAAAGAGAAAGAACAACAATAAATGATAGGACAGCTGTCTAATGAGATGGAGGTTAAGGAGTGTTACATTGTGCTAGACATTTCTATTTCCTGGCATTAAATTACGCTGCCTGCACCAACTGCCCTCCCCAGGAAAGGTCCTTGCACAGCACTGTTGTTAGGTGATTTATGAAATCACCATGGCCTGCGCACCTACCTGTCAATAGCCGCTCCGTAGCGATCCATGGTTAACAGCAGTCCAAACGAGTCTCTGTCCCCATTGCTCCCTTTGCACAGACCCTGCTGCCTTTTCCTTTCCATGACTTGTCACATTGTTGGTCGACTATCCTCAAGACAACATAGTCTTGTACAGATGTAGAAGGAGATTTCTTCCACAGCGTTCTTACTTTTTCAACATGGACCTGAATGGAAGGGAGAAAAGCTTGGCATGTCTTTACTTTCCCATGTATCATGAGCAGGAGATGAGAGGAACACTCAACGTTCCTATGAGCAGCTTGGTGCCAAGTGAGGTGGAGGTGATTCCATCACTCTATGTTTATGTATTGAACCTGCATAATGTGTCAGGTGCTGTGGATATAGCGGTGAAAAAGATATGCATGGACCTTGCTTTTCTTAAAACTTCAAGGTGGTGGAAGAAACATATTACCAGTCCTAAAAGTGTTATAAATGGAAACATTAAGGATCCTACGGGAGTAGATGTCAAGGGTGAATTGTAGGCTGGGAGATTCCAGCTTATTGATATTGGGAGCCAAGTGCTGCCTCCTTTTTGTTGCTGTTTCCATTTTACGTATGCACGGGCATCACAATGGTGTGCTAATATGCTGAACAGAAATAGGCCAATTGACATGGTTTATACAAGGCTTTGCAATGACAAAGAATAGCGTCATCTGTTTGGAAATGTTTACCCAAAGCAAGAGGCAGCGCGGCATGCTTCCAGAGCAGTTTTAGTCGTGATTCTCAATCCTGACTGCACATTAGAATTACCCGGGGAGCTTTTAAAAATTCTGATGCGTAGGCCACCCCCAAAACCAATTAAATCGGAATCTCTGGGGGCAAGACCCAGACACCAATGCTCTTTAAAACTCCCCAGGTGATTTCAGTGTGCAGCCAATTTAAGAACCAGTGAATTATAGGCTAACTAGGCCTTCCAAAATTCCCCATGAGCCCCTACAGCTGCCAATTTTACCACTTTTGGAGGAAAAAAAAATCACCAGGTGCAAGAAGCTCCTCTTTGCCATCCTAAGTTTTTAACTTTATTAAAAAAAAGTTTTAATTACACAGTAAAATGCACAGATCCTAAGTGTAGAGTTCCATGAATTTTGAGAAAGTATGTACTCAGGTAACCCACGTACCAATTGAAATACAGAGCATTCCATCACCTTGGGATTCTTCTAGTGTTCCTTTTCATTCTTGACCCTCCCCAATGAGGCAAAAATTATTCTAATCTCTATTTCATAGTTGAAGTTTGACCATTCTTGGACTTCATAAACATGGAATCATATAGTACTTCCTCTTTTGTTCTGGTTTCTCTCCCTCAGCATGATGTTTTTGAGATTTATCCATGTATCAATAGTTTGTCCCTCTTTACTGATGAACAGTATTCTATTGTACAAATATACAATATAACCCAAAATTTGTGTATCCATTCTCCTGTTGATCAACCTTTGGTTTGTCCCAAACTTTTGTTAATATGAGTAAAGCTCAGTGAAAATTGCAGTACAAGTTTATGTGCATATATATATTTTTAATTTCTTTTTTATTCTTCACTGCTAAGACTGCAACTGTTGGGCCATGAAGCTGTTGTATATTTAATTTTAAAAAACTACCAGTTTTCCAACATTTTATCCTCCCCTCAGCAGTGCGTGAAAGCCCCAGCTGGTGTGTGTCTTCCCCAGTTTCCCCATTGCACACGTCTTTCTATTACTGATCTAATTTTAGCTGTTCTCTTGAATGTAGAGTGGTAACTACCTGTGGTTTAATTTGTCTTTCCGTGGTGGCCAACAATATTTTGCGTCCGCATGTGTCTTTATTGGCTATTTGTACATTCTTCTTTTGGTGAAGTGTCTGCTGGAAACATTTTTCTATCTCGGTATTTGTTTTTTGTCTTTTTGTTATCAATTTTTGTGAGATCTTAATATAATCTTTATCTGAGTCGTTTTTCGGAATGCACATCATGAATTTTTTCTAGTCTCATACTTGCTTTTTCGCTTTGTTCATGGTGTCTTTTGTTGAACAGCAGTTTTGAATTTTGATGAAGTCTAGTTTATCACATTTTCTTTTATTATTACTGATATATGCATCTGTCTAGGAAGTATTTGCCTATCTCTAGGTTATAAAGATCTCTTCATGTTTTCTTCTAGAAGCGTGAGACTTTTTAGCTTCTAGGGTTAGGTTCATAATCCATCTAGAATTTTGTGTATAGCATTAGGTATTAATCAAGTTTTCATTTTTTTTAAATTTAGTTTTTGACAAACAGTGGTTATTAATTTCTATTTGCTGTTAAACCATTTTTGATATAATGCTTTGAGGCCATTTTCTGGGAGTGTTTAAAATCTCATCACTGATAAAAATATTTTAAAAGTATATAGTATTTATTTTCTTTCTTCACTATAATAATTTTATTTATTATATTTTAGGCATAATTTCCATTGTAGTCTTAGGAATACTGTAAAAATATTATCCAAAGAATTTCACCAGGTGTTTAGGAAGTTTGACTTACCAGTAAGAGGCCATTTGTTTTTACTTTGAACTGCATTCAGAATCTAAAGTTTACTCTATCTCCAACAGGTCTTATAATAATATTTTGTTTTATATCAAAAGAGATGAGGACATTAGATGATTCTACTATGTATTAAATCTGATCTTGAATCTAAAGGATAGAGAAAGAAACACATAAAATATGGTAGAATATAAAACAGGGTTTAAAAATAAGACCTATTAAGGAAAATTTACTCTGGGGGTGGCAATTTAGGAAAAGAGATAATAAATGTTTTTTAGGGAAATTAAGCAGATAAAATTAAATAACATTTTCAAGTAGAAGAAATGAGTCAAGATGAGAAGTTAGAAAACAGGACCCAATGAACTAGTTTACATCGCAAATTCTTCTAAGTAATAATATTAAAAATTAGCAATTGGCATTAAAGTGCCCTTTTCTGCATCACAAACTGAAGGTTCCCATTAAACAACAGCTAGAGACCGGTGGGTAACAATGGTGGGACCACTGACTGCCTGAGGTCTTAGGCATTTCTTCTATCTTTTTCTGCTATTAGCTATCATTGGATTTACTATTGGTCTATGACAGTGAATCTCCTTTGAAGAAACAAATACAGGTAGGAAGATATCTGTTTATAATGTGAGAATAGATCAGTAATAACTGACCTCCTTTTAACCTTTTGGCCCTGTCTTTAATGTGTAAATAAAACTGGCGAGAAACAGGATCTTTGGTATTTTGGTAACAGAGGATCAGTTGAAACTGATTTGCCTGATGTTTCACTAACTGGTAGGTGAAATGCCATTAGCGTGAGAGAAACAATAACAAGCTTCCCTAGTTTTTATAAGTCTGCAGTAAATGTCCAAGTTAAATAAGGCAATGGATGAAAAACTTATTTAGGGAAGTATAAACACAATATAAATGTGAGGGATTATTATTTCAAGGCTTAATTTATGGATTATAATTGTAGAGATAACCTGAAGTAAAATACGAGTACTTTCAAAGTAAATAAGTGGGTCTCTCTGTGGCCTGTTGGTCACATCTGAAATAAGACATTGTTCATCTGGCCCCCAAATGAGAAAAATAAGGCCCCCACAGAAAAATTAAATGGAAACAAGAGTACATAAATCATATGCTGGCGTCAATACAGGTGATCAGTTGGCATTAATCTGAACTCAAGAATTAGAAGCTGCCATCAAAGGCAGAGTTAAAACTTAAATGCCATTCAAAAGATTTAAGACGGTCTTTACTTGCTTAACTTGCTCAAATTATTTTAAAAAATCAATCCTATAAACTTTAATCAAATGACATTTAAACTCCATACCATATTCATCTTTATGAACCATTTTTGTTGTTTCTGTCAAATAATAAAGGCATCATTTACTGATGTATAAGAGAATGTGTGTCCTGATGACCACCTAGAGAGAGTCTTGTTAGTGTCAGAGTATTTGTCAAATAAGTATTTGACCAAAAAGACTCTGTTCAGTAGCAATAAAAATTGACTAGGTATCAATAAAACCCAGTGGGGCCACATAGGAACCCTGGGTTTTCAGGTTGATATGTACAGAGTAAGCATTTATTTTTCACATAGGCATCAAGATGGCATAGTCGGCAGTTTTCTTTCCCAGCATCCTTCTCATGCCATCCTCTCCAAGAAAAAAAGAACAATGTGGCTTCTCTTTGATAACTTACATACAATTCAGAAAGTATCAAAACACAAGGATTTTTCTTTTGTTTAAGAGGAAAACATTCTGAGCCAGCAGTTTAGAAATGTGTGTACATCATCATGTTCTAGCACCCTGGGGAATACCATTACATGGTTATCCAAAAACACTGTTCTCATTAAAAAACTGCAATAATTCAGTTAGAGTGGTGTGAATACATTCTATAAGTTTGTTTAATGGTATTATATAGGATATTTTTAGTAAACTTAAATCAACAGACATTGATTGCTACCTACTGTATTGATAGTTTAAGTCAGAAAAACCCTCATGTGAAATGAACCCTGGTTATCCAAAGTAGGGTCCAGACACCAACATTATCAGCATTATTTGGGAACTTGTGAAAAATGCAAAAAGGAAAAAAAAAACGAGATACTAACCTAGCTCTTTGAATCAGAGACTGCATTTTAGCAAGATTCCTAGGTGATCTGCATGACTATAAAGTTTGAGAAGCAAACCTTTCACCCCTGTTCACATTGCAGTAGATATTAAAGCTTTCTACTTAACTCTCAAACCTTTCCTATTAACTCAGTTTGGGGCAAAATTTGGAAAGTTTGTACAATTTATTTACTTTTTTTAGCTCTCCAGATTTCAAAAGGGAAATGAGACCTCAGGGAGTAATAAGCTTTATTTTTGCAGGAAAACAAGGGTTCACCAACAGAGCAGAAGAGGCAGGGACCCAAAGGTCAGAGAAAATTTGTGCTCACTTCCCACCCCAATTCTCAGCCACATGATTCATCATTTTGATCAAGAGCACATTTCTGCACACTGTGGTCCTGTAGGCAACACCCAATTTAAGTACTGATTGTGGTCCAAACAATCCTTTGTAAATTGGTGATTTGAGACTTTGAATGTATTTTTTTTTCCATAGGAATAAGGATAGAGTCAGTGCGTAGGTTTCCAGGCAGTCTGCAAAAACCTATTTAACTTATAATACCCTGAGAAGTAAAATGTTGAGAGGGACTAAGGAGAAACAAGCATATTAGAGAGACACATACGCAGGTTCAAGTTTTGCCTCCATCATTCTACACCTCTTCATCTTGAGCAATTTGTTTAACCTTGTTAGTATATGCAAAATAAATATAACAATAATTCCCTCACAGAAGCATCGCAAGAACTGAAATGTATATTATGGCACTTGCTGTTGGATTAAGTAAGTTTTACAATTGGCTGCATAAGAGTTTAAAGAGGTCTTGCCGTGCAGTACTGGTGAGTATGGATTAGGACATCTGATCCATGGAGAAAGAGGGTGAGGATCCCAGGAAAAACTTATACATAGAAAACGATGCCTTGACAAGTGAGGGGGACTATATGTGGGGTTAGGTAGAAATTGGAGGAAAATATTCTAGGCAGAAGTTGTGACCTAGGGTTACAAGGAATATATGTGTCATGTAGGTGAAATATGTTGAGGGGTACAGAGTAGAGAGGAGGGTGTTCAATGGTATTGGGCTAGAGCTCTAAGAAAAGACATTCTGGTGGCATTTGCCTCCCCCCCCCCCTTTCTTCCTTGCTTCCATCTCTTTTGATATTGCCAACCCACCCCAAGCACACTGTAAGATCACTGGGAGGGGCCAGAATTGGCTGGGAAGCATCACAATGACCACTTAGGTCCTTAGCAACAAGGAAGGAAGGGAGAAGAGGGAATATAACTGTCAGGTAGAATTGGGTCTGGAGGCCAATGCCTATGGCCTCTCTACCACCAGCAATGAACATCCTTGCATTGAATATAGTACGTTAGATGACAGAACCTTAAGATGGATTGAGATAATATCAGATATCACTTTATAAAAGTGAGGAGTCAATCTAACATTGCACTTCAATTTGAACCAGGGTGACTATGGAACGAGGATTATTTTTTGCTTTCTCTTGATTTTTTATAGGCAAATTTTATTTTCCTTTGGCATGTTGTGGTTATTTTCTGTCAATAATGTCATTTTAGCAAACCCAAATTATGTCCTCTTTCACAAAACTAAGTGGAGAATTGAAGCAATTATATTAATATTGACAGACTTTCAGTTGGGATTTTGGTCAAAACAGGGTGTACTGCTTTGATTGTTACTTGATATTTTCCTTACTTTTCTCTTAGGTGTTGTCCACTTACAGTTTTTTACTTGAGTTTGTTTATCAATAGAGGGTAATGTTTTCTTTTCTTTTTATAAAAATGCTGACAGGAAGTGTGATTTTGTGATGCCAAACAATATTCATGGTAACAATTAGAATATATTCAGATAGTGCATTAACATTGATGAAGAACTTCAATGTATGTTTTAACTATTCAGTGTGTATTATTACTCCGTAAGGTAGGCTGGGCAGGTTCTTCCACTACTCCCACACTGAAAGAGAGTGCCAAGGAGATACAGCTCTTGCAAAGGTGTGCAGGAAGGAAAGATTGTGATAATGTATTGTGAATACCATAGCAAAGGATACCTGTTGTATAAATTGGTAGACGAGGTTAGATAGGTAGACATGGACCAATTTTGAAGGAAATTATAAGTGATGTCAAGAAATTTGAACCTAAACCTTCAATTTATTGGCAGTCATCAAAAGATTTTAATGAAAGGAGCAGCAAGATACACTTCATGGTTTAGAATTATTCTTAGAGTCTAGGTCTTCTAAATTTTAGTACAATGCTTTGCTTAAACATATAGTTCATGCAATTCCAATTTAGAATATAAAGTTTAGAGTTTTAATACTACGCATTAAAGCTATGGGACTCAATGAGGTGACCAATGGAGAGAAAAATAATGAAGTCTGAAGAATACGTCCTGGGTACTCAAAGAAACATGTAAAGGAGAAAAGGAAGCAGAAGAAGATTAAGAGTCTTGGAAATTCTGGATCTTTCTCTTCAATATGTGTATGATGGGATTTTAAATATGATTGTAGGTATAATCTTTTATTATAGTAAGAATGTTTAACATGAGATCTGACCTTTTAACAGATTTTAAGTGTACAATATAGTAGTTACCTATAGTCATGGCGTTGTACAGAAGATCTGTAGGACTTACCCTAATGACTGAAGCTTTGCCATTTAACAGATGTAATGGTTTTATCCTGCTATTCTTCAGGGTCTTTTTGAATATGGAGTTTGGGCTCATTTGCATTTCCTTAATAATAACACTCACATTTCACATTGTCATCTATATACACAATATAATTTAAACACCAAGGGCTGCCGCTTTCTCCTAACTCCCGTGCTGTGCCTGGGATAGTGATGTGATCCTGTTGTCAATCAGTATACAGTGGGCAGCCTCAGGACCGACCTCATTTTCATCAGAATACAAGATGATCTCAGATTGTTCTGACTTCCCCTCCTCATCATTTTCTTCTTCATTTGAAGCTTTTGCTTCAGGCTTTTGTTTTTTTTTTACCGCAAATCCATGTTCATTGTTTGCAAATGTCATATACATATAACTATAAATATAAATGTAAACAATCTTTATATACACATATAAGTATATAATTATACACATATATACATATGTGTGCAAATATTTTATATATATAGATATAAAATATTTAGGCAATTGGACTTTGTAAGATCATGAAAAAAGTGAACTTTCATCATTTGGGGTTATACCAAAACTTACTGTGGTGGGAAATGGAATATAGTGCATTATCATGGTTATAGAGAAAACATCTTATGGAGAGCAGGAAATTATGGTAAATTGTGGAAGTTATTTTTTTCCTAATAAAAAATTAAACAAAAATAATAAATAACATCCTTAAAGTCACTTTCTGTCTCTCTCTCCCTCCTTTCCTTCCTCTCCAAGTCTTGGTCTCTTTCTATCTATCTATCATCTGTATTTAATGGTATAAGACTGGAAACTGAGAGAAACCATAATGTATGTTTTTCTAATTCAAGGATATTACTTGTAATACTGCAGCCTAGAGAGGTATTAGTGGAATCTGATCCTGCCCAAGGAGCAAATGATGCTCCTATTCATTGGGCTGTAGCACAAGGGTTGAGTTGTAACTCAATGTATGAAAAAACTGGACAGGAAGTTCTTTGGTCTTTTATATTAAAACACAAAATTAAACAACATAGACTGTAAGAATCTGTTGTCTTTGATTTGATATTTCTGTAGAGAAAACTACAAGGAGCTTAAAAATTAAATTCTTCCAACTCTAATTAAAAATGGAAGTCTATAAAGATGCACCATATTTTTGTTTGATTTTGATTTGCATGAAGTGCTCAACACATTTCTGTGGTGCTCTGTAGTTAAGCACACACATATGGAGAAAACAACTTTCATAATTCATGATGTTGGCTTTCAACAAGTACTCTTTACAGATTTTTTCAAGGTTGAACTGAGGCAGAATAGCAAAACGGTTAAAAATATGGACCTTGGGATCAGACTGCTTTGAGCGCTTTGAATTTGAATCCTGAATGTGTCATTTCAACTGTGGATCTTTCAAAAGCTATTAAATCTGTCTGTTTTTCAATTAATTTATCTGTAAAATAGGGACTATGATATACATTTTACAAAGTTGAGGTGTTGAATAACTAAAAATTTGCTGCCTAGTGAGTGAATTATTTACCAGGTATTGCAAGTGCTTAATAAATGTTGCAGATTTCTTGAGTCCAGACTGTGCTCTCCTGCCTTGAGTTCCTGGATTTGCTTTGTTTGTTTTTGGCTGTTGTTATTGTTGTTTTTGGCTCTTTCAGCCCATCTATAGTTCTATTATTTTATTCCCTTATGATTCATGGTTTTCAGTCACAGATGCTTGAAAAACATTTTTCTTTCTTGAAAGCGTGTATTAGGTTTTCTTCCCCAGCTTTTCTAATAAAGCCTAAACATCTTAACTCACTGAAAAATGCGCCAGTTATTCAGGGTAGTGGTAATAGTAATAGACAAAATCATATAAAATAGGCACATGCTATTTTGAGTTTGGCTGGAAAAAATGTTACCTGGCAAATTGCTTTTCATTTATCTTAGAAGAGTATCCAAAAAAAGAAAATTATATTTTCTATTTATGTTTTTTACTTAAAATTCATTATTTTAAAAATAGTCTTTGGGAATTTAAATTAATTAATTATTTTATAAGTTATTATTTTAAGTTATTTATTTATAAGTCATTATTATAAGTTATAATTATTTCCAAGTGCTTGGTATAAAACATCAGAGTGTTCTAGAATCTTCCCTTCCTCATCTTTGCTTCCTTCTCATTTTTTTTTTGCTGATTTCTCTTTTCTCTGAGCTCTTCATTTTGCAATGCTCTAGTCTCAGTCCTCCTGACTTTTTCTCTGTCTTTGTAAACTCATCCAGTGCCTTGGCTTTAAACACCATTTACATGCTAAGAAAATTCAATATTCTATCTCTAGCCTGGTCCCTGTCCCAAACTCTGAAATTTATATTCAACTACCCATTTATAATCTCCACTGGATTTTAACAGACATTTCAAACCTAGCGCTGAGCTCCTGATCTTTTCTCAAATCCTGCTCCACTCACAGTCGGTCTTCCCTTCTTGGTAAGCAGTGGCTCCATCCTTCCGGTAAAGGGACAAATTCACCAGCAGATACCTTTAGCTCTACACTTTTTTTTTTTTAGCTCTACATTCTAAGTATAGTTTAGTGACTCCTCATCACATTCACTATTTCCCTCCTGGTCCATGTCACTTTTTGGTTGGAATATTGCTTTTACCTCTGAGCAGGTTTTCCTACTTATATTCTTGCCCTCTAACTATCTGTTATCAACACAGGAATTTTAAGAGTGAATATTTTAACACTGAAGTCATATTATGTCATTCCTCTGCTCAAAATTGTCTAAAGGCTTCACCTTTCAACAAAGGTCTTATAAAGCCCTTAGCTCTCTTATTTCATCTTTTAACCTTCATCTTGCTTATTCTGCTTCAACCCCATTGAACATCTTCCTCTAACAAGTTAGTTCTCTTGCATCAGGACCTTGGCCCTGGCTGTTTGTTCCGCCTAGAGTACTCTTCACCCCAGATATCTTTTTCACTCACTCCCTACCTCGTTTGGATCACACCTACTAGCAAGGCCTACCTTCACCACATTATTGAAAAGTGCTCCTTGCCTCCTCTCACTTGCCACATTTCTGATTCTCACTCCCAGCATCAGCACCTTTTAACATACTACATAATTTATTTATTTTTAGCTATATTTTTTAATTGTCAGACTCCTTCTTTGAGAATGTAAGTTCTTTGAAGGCAGGGATCTTTGCATGTTTACCCTCACCAGCAATATATCAAGCCCCTCAAATATTGGCTACATATATATATATATAGTAGGCATCCGATAAATATTATTGGCTCAATAAATAAAAGGTTGCAAATATTCTTTTTAATTGAAAAATTCTGACATTCCACATGTCAAAAATATCAATAAAAGTTAGACCTATATTTTCGCAAGAAATTTTTTATTAGATAGTACAAAATCATTTTTTCTGTGTTATCAGATAAATTAAAATGGCATTTTTCAATAAGCATCTGATATTTACAAATTTGATCAATGAATCAGGAAATAGAGACTATATTCAGATGCAAAACTTCCTTCAAAATTGGACACATTCTCTTATTGATCATTGATGGTAGTCACTTTATCTCAATCTATCATCTCTCTCTCTATCTATCTCTCTGTGTCTTTACGTCTGTCTCTCTACCTTATCTGTATATCTCTTTATATGAGGATAGATCTAATCCAGAGAATTTAGAAAACTAAAGAAATATTTTCTTTCTGCCTGTCTAAAAATTTCAGTCAGAACCAAGGTGCTCTGAGAGAACTGGGTCCATGATTGTTTCTGGGACATTCCTATCCTACTACCTTTGAGTCTGTTAACACAGTCTTTGTACCATATGTCTTTTATTCTTCTACATTATTTTAATATGTTTTTCCTGATGAGCGATTATTAATATTATAGTAAGCAAAGAAAATTTTGTAATGGCTGACTAAAATTTTAGACAATAGATTGAACTTTATATAGTGTATAAAACCTATCCAATCTATAAAAATTTAGTTCAAAATCACATGAGATAGGATCTTAGAATAACTGGGTACCTTTATCACAACCTAAAAGAGATGTGGTATTGAAATGAGGTGTGTGGCTAGGGGCAGATGTGCACACATACTCCACAGCATTATGTAGAAGTGGGAGAGGCAGAGAGAGATTGAGATCTATTTTCTAAATATAAAACCTTGAATAATTGAAATTTTATGTGAACTAATATATACCAGTTTAATTACCCAGTTCTTTAATTCTAAATTCTATGCTGTTTTGTGGCAGCTATTTAAAATAGGAAATATACTCTTTTTCTTTAGGCTTTGTCTGTAGTTGTATTTTTTAACCTGGATAAGGAGTCCCCCTTTCCTCTTCCTTTGTCTAAATTATCCACATAAGTAGAATGACTAATACACCTTCTGAATTACTCAGATTGAGCAGACAATGTTAAATCCACTGAAATAGTCTTGACTTCACTTTTTGCTGGCATGATTTTCTCTTGGTAATATCAATTATATAAAACAATATAGATCATTAAGAGCCTCCTAAAAACTTTCTATTTATTCTGTAAAACAAGGAGCATTTTCCTGTCAATATTTTCTAAGTCGATCACTTCCCTTCTCAGAAATAACAACAGCTCTTAATTTTCTCTTTTCTCGAGTACTAAGTCCTTAAATTAATGTGCTGAAGATCAGTTGATTTACTTTTGAAACTAACCTATTTATCCTTAACTTTCAACTCAGACTTTCTGGTGTGGCTAAGCCATCCTGTTTTCTGTCTCCAGAGCACAAACAATTCACCTGAGCATTTACATTCATTTACGCGCTCCACACTGCATCTAGAGCAACATCTATTTCCATGCAGGGGTTACAGAGCTCCAGAGGATCCACACCTGTCTATTCTCCTCCCCAGCTTGTACCAGCCACCCCGCACTGGACACCCAGACCTTTCTGTTCCTCAAGTACACCAACCTCATCCTCTCCTTTGGTCTTTGCTCCTGCATTGTCTTTGCCTGGAATATCATACTCTCATAACAATAACACATCTAATAGCTAACATTTATTTAGCCAACACTATGTGCAGGCACTTTTCTAAATTTGGCATATGTAGTTACATTTAAACCACTTGCAGTCTGGAGAAGTAGGTAATATTCTTCTGATTTTACAGTTGAAAAGAAGATAAAAAAACTGAGGCATACCTAAATAAGTATCCTTCCAAAGATGTATACTTAGTGCAGAGTTGAGAGTGGAATTCAAGCAGATATTCCCAGCCTAAGAGTTTAAAAAATACACTATACCCTTCCCCTTTTCCCTGGATATTCCTATCCCTCTCCTCTCTTGTTCTCAATTTCAGTGTCTTTGGTTATATTATGCTTGTTTGTTCTGTTAATTAGGGTTTAGAGCAACAAGTATGAAAAACACATGGACAAAAGCTGGGGGGGTGGAAATGGGAGGGAGGTGGGGAGGGCTGGGTCAGTGGGCTGGGATGGGAGTAGAAGACAGAAAACTGTACAAGAACAACAATTAAAATAAAATTAAAAAATACACTCTAGTACGTGGTACTCACATGCCTAGAAACAATTATTTATATGTCAGCTTAACAACAGTGTTCCCCAAGAAGCCTTCCATGGACCGCCAGTCATTTGTTTATCTTATTATTTAAGTTTAGTCTCTACATGGTAGTTATTACTATTTATCATTTTTCTTATTTATTTTTCTTATTATTTCTACCATTCAGTCTCTACATAGTAATTATTATGTATTATTTTTCTTGTTTGTTTATTTATTAGTTCTGCCATTTCCACCAACACGTAAGGAACACACCTCTACAAGAACTTTTATCTCTAGAATCATCTGGTATATAATTGGAACCCACCAAGTGTTTAGTAAATAAATTAATTCATAAACCTTACCTTTTCATGTTTTTCTCACTAGAAAATGATATAAATTAAAGAAATTGACTTTATTTTAGAATGAGGTGATGGGGAATATTACTTAATGCATCATGTTTCTTTAAACATTCTTGATTTCCATAAAATATAACAGATTTATATAGGCTATTTCCACCCTGCCATTTTTGACTCTCAGAATTGAAGATAGTTTTTTATTTCATGTTAAAGAATATAAATGTAAATTTTAATTAGAATTATATAAATATTAATCATTTATACTGCAAAAGTTTTTTCTCAAACTAATTTTATTAACTATATTGAATTTCTTGATGATTTTTACATATGGTGTAAACAAACAGTTTTAATTTTTACCATTTGTAGTTCACTAATATTTTTATCAGGATTGATAATTTAATTTATATCTTTTTTGTTGTTGATACTAAAATTTCCCAATTCTAATTTCTGCCTCTAGGAACATTTTAAACAGTCATTCCTATGAAGTCCATTTTTCCCTGAATTGAATTTGAAATATCTAAATTATGCAAAATACTTCATATTTTGGCCAATACTAATGTTAATTTCTCCATTTTTAACCACTGTCAGTTTATTTTGTTTTGAATTACTCTTACCAGTACTATGTATGTTGGATTTAACAGACAGTCTAATGATGAGCAAAAGGGCTTGGCCAGTCCGTCCTAGAAGATCTGCAGAGATCTGGGGCAAGCACACCGGTCTCATCATGCAGGACTAAGACCACCCTTCCACTGCCTTCAGCCAGTTTTTCAAAGTAAAACTGGAAAATTGTGAAGTTTCCAATAATTACTCATAAATGCCCTTTTACATTGAATAATACACTGAACTTTAATCATTCCTTTTCTTCTGCATAAATTAGTGTAATTTCCTTTATAAACCTTCAAAAATACACTCAACAGTTTAAAGATTTTTTTCCTTCAAATTACATAGGTGTATTATGCCTGTCCTTATTTCATGTGAGGTCACTTTAACAAAGTGACGCTGTACTACAGCGAAACATTAGTAACAACAAATAAATGCCATGGGGTTTTGGAAAGGACTAATTCAGACACACGTTATCTATTGTTGAAAAACTAGTAGCAGGAGGCCAGTGACTGAGGGACCAGTTTCATGCAGAACCAGTTTCAAGCCTCAGTCAACAGTACATTGTATAAACTTGAATTTAATAGAACATTTTTTGGAGTACGATTAAATTTCAATACTCATTTTATTGAACATTCTAAACCTGAGGGTGCGAACATGAAGTAGTATTCTTTCCCCACCCCCATCTTTACCTTTGATCATGGGTGAGGGGACAAAACTTCTTTCCCATTCTCTTTATGATAACTTGAATAGATCTTAGAGCTTTCTTGTCACTTTAAAGAATAAAAAAATCAGATACAGTCCAATTTAATCCAGTTTGAAACTTCCAATTCACATTTTCCTCCCTAAATTCAAACTTGATCCTGGGTCAATGACCAGTGGTGGTAGCAATGAAGGCTATTCTTTCTCTCATCCTTTTCTTCTGGACCTATTTCTATCCAGGCACAGAGAGGAAAACTTCAGAGAAAAAGCACACTCCCCTCTTTACTGATTTTCCTGCCCCTTCTTCTAAGCACTCTCTGTGGCAAGCATTTAAATGATGGTCTCTTAAGTGTGTCATGAGTTGATTCTTTGGAAACATCCCTGGGAAATTTCTTTATTTTTTCAGTCACAGATGAGGGAGGTTATGTTATGGATTGACTTCTTCTAAACAGTTTTCAGACCTTCTCACCTCAGGCTGTTTACCCCAAAACTCATGCTAGGATTTGGTTTTGTTTTGTTTTGGTGGAATCCTGAAGAGACAACTGAATCTCAGTTACCTTCTAAATTGTCTATTTGGCCATCAAGAAACTCACATTTACTCCCACCCAAAGAAATGAGAGTGCAGATGCTTCACTGCAGTTCTTTCTGTATTCTGCCCTGTCTCTACTGCATCATCCATCACATACTCAAGTCATTCACACTCCCTTTACTCTCCCCTACTACAAATGGAGAGACCCAGACTAACAACTCTGTTTCATAAACAGATGCTCAACTAGGAAGTTAGATCGACGATTGTCAAATGGTGTGCTGCAAGAATTTTTAAAAATGCAATATCTAATTACTTAGTTGGGGCCACTGACCTCTTTTCCCTTAGATGGTCATATGAAAAAAAAAATGACAACAGGTAACACAACAATAGCCATCTGGTATGTATCCTCTGTCTTGAATTACAAATACATAGGTCAAAATAGAGGCACATAAAATAAGATTGTGTCTGATCCGTCAACTCTTGATACCAGAAATACTATGTACAAATTTAGGCACCATTTTTTCCTTTTTATTGAATTTATTGGGGTGACACTGATTAACAGAATTATACAGGTTTCAGGTATAACACATCATCTGTACACTGTATTGTGTGTTCACCACCCCAAGTCTCCGTCACCATTTATTCCCCCATATCCACCTCCACCTCTCTGCACCTCTTCCACTTCCCTCCAACCCCTCCCCTCAACAATCACCACACTGTTGTTTGTGTCCATGAGTTTCTTTTGTTTTTTTCTTCTTTGCTCAATCCCTCTACTTCCTTTCAGCACCCCCTTGATAGCTGTCAAGGCACCTGATTTTTTTTAAATCACTTTGGAGCAAAAAGAATAGGTAATTACTACTACTACTACTATTTTGTAAATCAATAAAAATGATAGCTATTTTTTGGTCAGGTGGGCAAAAAGTGTATTTTTTTGGTGTGATGCAGAATTTTAATAAAGAGTTTATGTGTGTCGTGAGATGAAAAACCTTGAAAATTGCTAAGTTAGATGATTATTTTTATTGTGGCTCAATTAAGTGTGGTATGTAGCTCTAGGAATCATAACTATCTCTAGCCTTTTGGTTTTTTGGAGTGGTGAGAAGTAGAGGGCAGCAGGGATTTCTGCTGCTGTTTAGTAGACCTTGTACAAATGTATCTGGTCACTTTTCTAAATCTGACCCAAGTTGTACTCGGTGTTGCAATTTTGGAAAATGTATTGTTTATAATATGCCATTCTTGAGCATTTAACTTTCTGTTACTAGAAGATTGTTGCCAAAGTGTCTTCATATTTGTATCTTGCCTAAAATAGAGAAGTGTCAAAAAAGTTCATTTAAATGTGAGTTTTTTCACCTGGATAATAAGGTAAGAATTTCATTCAGTCATTCAATGAAGTTTTACTTTTATTAGTATCCGGATGGATCTTGAGGGTTTTTCTCCTTGTTGATAGTTTTTGTTGTTGTTGTTGCTTGGTTTCTTCCCCCAGCAGAACCATGTATAGGCAACACTTCTCTTTGAAGGTTTGCTCCTTTTCCTGTATAACACCTCTTACTCTGTCTAAACCACTTATTTCCACACTAGTCTCAAAACCAACTTGGAACATTCTTTGTATTTCCTCAGATGATGGTCAATGATGTATGACAGATGTTAGTTGCAATCACTTCAGAACACAGTTTAAAATGAGATATAGCAAGTTAATGGAGAAAAAAACATTTCTTTTGATTTTAAAGATCCCTTTATTGAAAAAAAATTAGCCCTCAAAAGTTCTTTATAAATTCTAACATCAAGAAAAAAACTCCGTGAAGACATTTTTTTTATTTTTCCTTCTTAAAATGGTGTCCTTTCTTTGCTATTTAAGATGATAAATAAAAGTGATTTTTGTGAAAGTGATGATTTATATTGAATAAAATATTTTATTTGATGTTCAAATATAAGCATTTATGTCATATTTGGTAAAAACTTTTAGTTAATCATCTTATTAGAAAAGTGCAAATGTTTCCCTAAATCACTGATATATTTTATATAAGAGTTAGTGAAAAATTTTATATTCTGTACAAAGCTAGGAAGCCAAGAAACTTTCAGACATTGAAACTGCAACATCTACTTGGATTCAAAGTTTGAGGAACAAATAATCTAGATATGATTGTGTACTATATATTGAGCTCAAAGTAGTAATCTTTAATATACCTTTCAATAATAAGCAAACTGCTTACCTTAAAATTATAAAAAGAACTGGAAAGTCTGAATAGAGGTGTTTTGGCAAAAAAATGTAAGTATATTTTTGGGAGCAAGATGGAGTTGTATTTCAGTTTCTGTGACTGAACATATTTTTTGTATGAACTACATAGGGATTTCTTATTAAAATATGACATACTTTTATTCTCTGAATAAGAAAGAGCTTATATTTTAGTGGAATACTTTATAAAATGGGTTTTGAAATCTGTCATTATCTAATGTTGCAAAGTAAAAACCATAAGCAAAATCAGGAAAGTACTGGATACGTTTCCATATGATAGCTCATTTAACCCATTAATTATTTGTCTGAATTCACACAGAAATTTTAGGCAACTTGCATCCCAATGTTCATACCAGCACAATTTACAATAGCCAAATACTGGAAGCAAACCTAAGTGCCCATCAGTAAATGAATGTATCAAAAAGCTGGTACATTTACACAATAGAATACTACACAGCAGAAAGAAAGAAGGAGCTCCTACCTTTCCAGACAACATGGCTGGAACTGGAGAGCATTACGCTAAGTGAATAAGGCTAGTGGCAAATGACAAATACCATATGATCTCACCTAAAGTTGAACCTAATCAACAAAACAAACCAGCAAGCAAAATATAACCAGAGACATTAAAATAAAGAACAAACTGACAGTAACCAAAGAGGAGGGGATAGGGGGTAACAGGGGAAAGAAAGGAAAGTGTTATCAGGGAAGATGTATAAAGGACCCATGGACAAAGCCAAAAGGGGAAAGGGGGAAGGATTGAGGATGGAAGGTGGGAGTGGGTGGTGTGAGGGAAAGCAGTAGCAGGAAAATATAGACAACTGTACCTGAACAACAATAAAAAAAATATCATAGAGCTCGTAAGTGGCAGGACTAGGGTTAAAATCAGAGGGTGTCTATCTCCTGAGACAGTGGTTTCCCAAGAGGCCAGGAAGTAAAGGGGCACTGCGTACAGTGGGACGGAAGGGAACGCTGAGAGGAGACAGGCTCAGGCCCCATGTGGACAGTGACTCAGCCTCGCAGAAAGTTTCTTCAGCAGGCAGAGGCTAGGGGAGGATCGCTGGGAAAATATTTCAGGATTGAATGTGTTTGACACCTTTTGTCAAACTATTTCCTCATAATTCTTCAATGAGGCCTTAAAAATGATTGAAAAGAAGCCATTTTAAGATAATTTAGGACAAAAAAATTTAGGAAGATAAACCAGAAGCAGCAGCAAAGAATCAACATAGTGTTGGCCTTATTTGTCCTATACAATCAATTGAGTGATATATTTTTTGTAATTTCTCTAAATCTTCACCCAATATAATATTCATGAAGGGTTTCTGGTCTCATGTTAGAATTTATAGAAGGAACAAAATAGTGTGTGTGTATATATATGTGTGCACCACATTTAGATGTAAATGTGGAAGTCAGAAAGGAGTATTTCTTTTAAAGTATTGTACTGTGTTGAGTGTTTTTATTATTCTCCTTACTGTTCACATGGCCCAGGAGGATGGTGCATCTTCTTTGGTAATTTACTACTTCCCAGATAGAATACATTAAAAAAGGCATAATATGATTTATATCAGTTTCTAAATAGGAATTGCTTTCTCATCAGTAATCTTGCCATTGGAAGGTTGGAGAGTTGATCTTTTAAAATCTCATGCTAGTTTTCAGGATGTCTTCCTATATACTCATTTGAAAAAATAGAAAAAATATGTAAATTGCTTCTGATGGCTGTGTTATTGTAACCATATATGAATATTAGGGAGAGTAGCTCAAACATCTGTATTTAAAAGTAGAAAGTTTGTAAAAATGAACACCAATATAATTATAAATTGAATTAAAACTTTGTGATAATTTAAACTTTAGTCAAATGCTAATAATAAATGTAGTAGGATTCAACACAAGAGGCAAAAAGCTGAATCTTTACAGTCTTTAATTTATCCTTTTAATCTTAAAGTATTTCCATTGTGTGACCAAAAAAAGTCTCCAATAATTTTGGAAAAGAAGTTACTATTTCTTATATTTCAAGTTCAAACTTATGAGCTAAATTTATTCTAAAAATCTGCTCTTTTTTACTTTCAGCCCCCTTTAATCTAAGCAAGCACCCATCACTTAGTCGTCCCAGGGATTTTTTTTTTCTTTTCCAAATACATGCTTTATTTTTCTTCTCTGCCTCTTTCATTATGTGTATGTCAACATGCTTCTAAAACAACCACTTCATTCAGTCAATTCAGTGAAAAAAAGAAATCAGTCAAGTCCGTTGCTAGGTTCCCTGGAGACAAAATGTGCAGCTGATTGACTAGATGTTTCACCTATCAAAGGTTCGTTTTGGCATTATTTAGACACAGGCTTTGTCTCCTGCTTTTCTCCCTTTATGGGGACTACTCTAATTGCTTTTGTATTAGCTTTTTTATGGCATTCTTTTAGCTTCTTCCTTCCACTTTTGATTGTTTAAACAGCTCTATTTACAGATACATTCTTCAATCGATCTGGTTGATATATGTTCTAAGTGATTCAGCACAAAGTATACAGGCTATTTATCTTGATAGTCAAAGTCTATGCTCAAATAACTTGAATTAAAGTTTGAATTAGAATAAAATGCAAGGCCATGTGTACTGATTTGTTTATTTTTTATATCTAAGCCAGCTTTCTAGTATTTTTACAAAATAGTGTGAGAGCAAAGAGAAAATAAAGACAATTATCAAATAGTCAGATACTGACATTTTGCTTCTTTATAATCTCACTTTCATCTTCATTTTGGTTACGTAGTCTAGACATCATATCCTTCTGACATAACTTGGTGGTGAGGAAACCCTGTTTTTTCCTGTTTACTCTCAAAGTACACCTGAGCAGCGAAACAGCCAAAGAAAAGTCCTAAGTGCTCAGACAAGGCTCAATTTAAATCTGGAAAGTACACTCAACACTTCCAAAAAAATACTATACTTTCCGAGTAAGTTCGCCATCCAACTTTTCTCCTCAAATGTTTAATAAACTCTTCCTTTTAACATTCCCATGATGATTTCTCAAAACATTCACAGAAAAAACAAACGTAGTCTGATGAAAACAGTATCTCTTGCTTCTCCCACCAGTTTTGAAAACTTCCCATGTCTGCTCCTGCTCACTCGGGCCTCTCTCCTGTTATGAAAGAGAAAGTTTCCCTGCTCCTCAGGCCAGCTCCTCCCTTAGGCCCTGGACCTTATCCCTTTCTTCTCAAGGGCTTTGCTCCTGCAATTATATTGCTTACCCCCTTCACCGGAATCACCAGTTTATCCCTCTGTATGGGATTAGCCCACACACATCTTAAGGTCACTGATCCTTAAAAAACAAAACTTATTTCTTGAGCCTACATTCTCCTTCAGTCACTGTTCTGATATTCTCTCCTTAACAGCAAAACTCCTCAAAAAACAAACCTAATCTTGTTCTCTCCACTTTTTCACTTTCCATTTGTTCTTCAACCCCTTCCAATAAGACTTTTTTCTTGTGGTTGTTTGTTGGTTTGTTTTTCCAAAAATCTATTAAAGCAAAAACAAGTTGGCAAGATTCTTGGGGGAAAAAGTAGTTTTAATTCTATTCAAAATATTTTTTAAAAGATAGTGTGGCACACAACTTCTTTATAAACATGATTATGTTGTCATTTTTTTCTAACTCTGTTGAAGTGTTGATTCTTAAGAACTAGAATAAAAATAATCCAAGTCTGACTTGTACTGAAAAACTGTGTACAGGCATTTGAAAGCTGTTTCTTTACAATGAATATTCTTGTCAGAAATACATGGCTACATTAAGTGTGTGTGACTTTCATAAAGATCATCATGATGCTGAGAAGTTTTGATGATAACCTATCTCTAGTTTCTCCTTCCCAGTAGCTCTAAATCTAAAAATTTAGGTGCCAATCTAAAAACCAGGCTCCTCCCTCTCCACACCCCTGCCACTGCCCCTGAAAAAGATCAAGGGCCCTGTTAACGTTCTGCAGTTCCTGATGTTCACAAAGATGGTGTTCCTTTTCTTCCTACCTGTTCTGAATCTCATTCTGCAGGAGGCTAGTACTGTCTTGGTAGTTCAGAGCTTCCCCGCAAAGGTCTCTCACATCTCACTAATCTGGACTGCCAGAGTCTTGTTAGTTTTCTCAAGCCATTCGCTTTGCAGGTGAAGAACAGGCCCTGTCTTCAGTAGACCTGACTCCTGTTTCCCCCAGCACAGGGCATTGCTATTCCAGTTGAGTTAGCAGCCTCGCAGAGATTGGAAAACCTGGACTTGTACCATTCTTCCATCTCCCAAGGTTCTTGGCGGCCACACTTTCATTCCGCTGCCACACACATCACACAGGGCAGTCCTAAGGGAAGGCTTAGAAACATCCACATGCATATCCTGAAACTGAGCCTACAGCTCATGGATTTCATCATTGTACAGTTTTTCCCAAGTAATTCAGTCTTCTTTAATCAAAGATCAATTAGATGTCTGAATCATCAGTTCCCCACTATTTCCTCTAACTCAAAGGTAAAGAACTGAACAATGGAATCGTGTATAATGATATTAAAATGTTTGACACTGTCATCCAAAAAGTACCCCTTTTTGAGCATGATGAGCCTTTTGGACATAAAACTGATTTGATCCTCTGAGTAACAATGTTTGCCCTATCTTACTTCCAAGGAGATTCTAAAACAGGTTTTTATCGCTATGCATCAAGCAATTGGAAAGCAAATACTAGTGTGAGCATCCTTTTCATTCAGTTGTCTTTAACAAAGAGTTTTTAGTTATGAAAAATTCTTTAAAATGTTCATGCCTGCATTTTAAATGGAGTTGTCAGAGTGATGATTTCTTAAAGCCATTACTCAGCTTTAGTTTGCATACTGTAAATAAGCATCTATACATTATGCTTGTTATTTGGCTGCTCCTCAGAGACCCCCTGATTGAGGTGAGTGTTGCTTTATTTTCACTGTTGTGTTCATTGCGGCGAGTCTCAGTAAGAACTCTTTTTATTGCAAACATCAAAGGTTTTAGATTTAGAATTTTTTGATTCATATATTTTGTACTTATTTCAAGCTTATACATCAAACTTTGGTTTAGCTAACATTCTCATGTTCTATTCTAAATACAGTTTTTAAACTACTACCACATAGAAGTATTATGACAGCAAAAATATTTATTTATTTATTATTTTTGTGTTATCAGGGAACTTGCTTTTGTAGGAAGTGGAAGTATGTTTAATGATATCAAATTTCTAATTGGGTCCGGAAATTAAGCTGATTTGGAAGAGCCAGGTTTGGGTTTTTTTTTGTTTGTTTGTTTTTTTATGACATTTAAAATAATGAGTACACATACTGGTTCATAAGGTAACAGATCGGTTAAAAATATAGCAGTATAGCAGTGTGGGCCTGCTCTGACTCATGCATAAAGCAGATGGTTTAGCAATAGCTATGTGGGCAAAAGACTGGCGTAATCTGAATTTATTACACTCTCTTCATATTGATGTGACTATAGATGTAATAAAAACAGACTTCACCATAACATAAAAATATCAAGTAAATATTCTTTTATAGCATACTATACCTTGTTCTTTTTAAAAAATGAACATTCTTGAGGAAATAATCTCTATTGAAAACAAGACTGACCTTATGTGTTTCATAAGGAAAAACAAGAAGGCAAAATATGTGTTAGGATCAAAAGTTTCCAGGATAATGAGGTTGAACATCACTTTCTTATTTTAACATTATAAATACTACTGGTGGTTTTAACTATGTATCTTAATTATTGGCACTTTGTAAAATCATATCAGCATAGGAAAAAAATCACTACAAGGACAAAATATTTTAGATGTGCCATTTCAAATGCAGCTTTTATTTTACTGCTTGTATGTACCTAAATCACTTAACTTATAAATGCTGGGCCCATTAAAGTAATTTATCTTTGGAAATCGAAAAATGGCCTCTGTGAAAAAATCTGCTAGGCAAAACCATTGTTTCTTTTGGATTCTATCATTTGGCCCTCTGTAATGTGTTTATGGGTGATATGAAGGTAACTTGAAAGGTCAAAATAGAAATATTGATGTTTCTGTATGAACTTCCCAATCAGAAAGTTACTCTTCTAACAGAGGAAGTAGAATACAACCCTCCTCATCTCCACTTCCTGGCAGAAAACAGAAGCAGATATCCCTGGTCATAGAAAGAAAAGCCAGTCCTTAAAAGAGGAAGCTATGCTGCATGAAAATTAAGTGATAAAGTTGCACTTAAGGTGAACTTTGGACAAGTTCATAAACCGGCATTGAAACTGAATGCTTGATCTAAAGCAGTGATGTCCTACTACAATTTCAGAAAATACATAGAGGAGGATTAGCCAAACCTTGGAAAAGAGAAATACACCCTGGATCAGAAGAGAAATTATTCTCTTAGCCACACTGTGTCAATTATTCACCAGGTTTGTAGTGAAAAGGAACTGCAAGTTTATGTCAATTCTATTGAGTAGCTTTCAGAGATTGTTTATGTATTTGTTCTTTACCAGCAGAGTAAAATGTATATTTTCCTGATTTTGTAATTTGGCTTTGGTCCTTCTCAATGATTTAATTGATTTTATTTACAAGATCCCAACAGTCACCATTATTTTTAGACTTCTGGACCAAGTATATTCAACCTGGTCATTTCAGTCAAGTTTTTAGTATACAAAGTAAATAAACCCCCATGAGAATGGGTCCTCATGCAATGTTTATTTCTGACACACACATGCACATTGACATGTAGCAGAGTAGGCCATCATTCAGGGTTACCTCAGTTCATAATGGAGTTCCCATCAGTATCATCCCCTTTCTGCGTTGTAGTAGTTGGGACCCTATGTAAGACTTAAACTTGGGGAGAAGAATGCATCAAGAGTACCAGTTATTAATCATATAAAATTTCAGTTTGGATTATGCAAAACTTCTAGCATTCTGAATCTTTAAATAAGGCCTTTGGGTGAACTGTATGTTAAGTGACATTCTTCATCCAGGCCAGCCTCTGGGATGGCAGTGGCGCCTGCGTGGTAACTCCAGGGAACCCCGTTCATGGCAGCACCGCTGTGCACACTTTGTTCTTCTGGGCCATCTGTGAGGAATAGAGAGAGAATTCTTTGTTATGGAGTACAGGTCACTTACAGTATAGTATGTGCCATTAACAATAAATAAACATGACTTCATTTTGGGATAATTTAGGCTACCACATACTAAACATTATGAAAATATCTTTCTTATAAACTTTGTGTCATGGTTGTTATAAAGAAAGCAGCTTTCCTGCTGTACAGCAGTTCAGCTTTTGCAAAGGTGAAACCTTTACTTCCCATCTCAAACAAATAAACAGTGGAGTGTTATGTGAGAGTTTGTGGCTCAGAGTGTCTGTCAGTTGACAGGGAAATTTGCTTTAATAAAATGAGTCATTTAATTTCAAACTGCTCTTACTTGCTGCCTTCTGAGAGTCCTTGTGAGCAGTATCTGAAAAACAAGTTTAACAAAGTTAAAACTTCTGAATATATAACATTTGTTCTTTAACTCCAGAAGACAAATTGCATGCTAAGAAACACCAAAATTGCTCTCACCTAGAAAAATGTGATGGGCAGCGACATATTTAAAATATTTCCATAGTTTTATTCAATGTAAGTGTAACGCGGCTTCAGCTATTTACAGTATTAATTGATCTATAAATGTCGTGGGCCTCATGCTGTTGTGAAGATATGTTTAAATTATTTTTTGTATTTAAATTAAAACTTTGCTTGGATACATAAATTAGAAAGTGAAAGACTACTTAAAGTTCTAAGTTGTACTTACAGATGGTTATATTTTTCAAACTTGCTCTAATTAATGATGCATTAGAAACAAGGAATACTGGTATTTATTTTACTGTCTTACCGTAGAGAAGTTTAGGCTAGAAAAGCTTTTGTAATTCTAAAATGTCCTAGAGTATAACTGAACCAAATTTATGCACCACATTTGACAATCATAATCTTCCCATGAAGTTCCCCAGGTTACTTGTTCAGTGGTGATCCTTTTAGCCTAATCCACCCCTCACCTACTACCAGTTCTTCTACCCCCTGCTTCTCCCAGCCCCTGCACCGTCACCAGAACACACACCAAAGGACTCCAGAAATGGTTGCTGCAAAACGCAGCTTGCTAGCATTGCTAGCTAGGATTGGTGTAAGTCCTGGTAACCAAATTTAATTTCTTGAAAAAGTATGTAATGTAATATCTAGAATGAACATTGAATCTGAGAATGCTAAAATTCTGCCAAAATGTTCTTTTGTTACTGGTTTCATACTATGCGTATCCACACAATTCATTGACATTGGTAAGCAAAACAAACTGAATGAGGACATGAGAGTAATAGAGAGTAGTGTCCCCCACTCAACAGCTAGAGGTTCATTATTCTTGATTACAGGGCTTTTCTCTGCTCCACAACCAATGCCCATTCCTAGGTGCTAAGCCCTGTATCAGCCATCTGAGAATTATTGATACACAGCCTGATTACAATGGTTCTTGTACCCAAAACACCACTCTTAATTCCTGGAGTGTCTTCTATTTTTCCCTTTTCTTCTGCAAAGATTTCTCAGTGTGCCTTCATTTTGGGGACAGGGATGGTAACAGGTCAGAAAAAGAGTGACTTGGATTCTTTGAGGACTTTCAGCATCAAGTTTACTGCAGCTTATGGCAGTTCTCCCAATTGCCCCGCCCTCATTCCCAGCACTGTCTATCCCCACTTCTTTTGAGTTTGCTTGTTCTTCATTATTGTATGCCTTTAGTTTCTTTTTGTTGACACTTTTATACCAATGAGGTTACTCAAGTTACTTAGCTATGTGTCTTTTAGCCTAATGCCTTTTACAGCATTAAACAGTTTTAGATTCTGTAGCAGTGAAAGTAATTTTCTATTGGATACTCTAAATTGGAGTATTTTATTAACCTTTATTTATTTACCTATTCCTACCCTAATACAAGTATAGAATAAAAAATAATATGGCATAATTTGAAGCAATGTACAAACAACTCTTCTGCAGTAGATAAAATATTACATGTCCCCTAATATAAAAACAACACTGTCAAGTGTCATAGTAGTCACTTGAATTGGTTTGGTTTCTTTTAAGGTCACACTTAAAACTTGCTTTGTTGAGTGCATATTATATGGTCCCATTTATATTAGACTCAAGACCCAGCATATCTAATATACGGTAATGGAAATTGGAAGAGTTGCTGTTTACAGAAGATGGAAATTGAGTGCAAGGGCCCAGGAGGGAACCTCTGGGTGACGGGAATGTTCCGCATCTCCACTGGACACACAAATACATACATTTGTTAGAACTTACTGAATTGTGCCCCTCAGATATGTTCATTTCACTCAGTGTATTGTACCCTATTAAAGTTTGAAAAAAATGTGAAAATGTATTAGTTCATCTAAGCATCAGTTGAGGATCTTCATCACCATACTATATTTTAAATTGTGTTAGTTTTTTTCAAAACACTGGAAAAATTTCCTGAATTATCTGCTCTTTATTTGAATTTGAAATTGTTTTATTAAAGTAGTATTTTCTCACTAACTCTTAACTTAAAAATAACAATTTAATGTAATTACATATATTACTTAATAGATATTCCAAGTGTGACTCTTCACTTTTCCAATAGTACTTTTTTCCACCTCTTTTTGGACAAGCAGATACATTTTTATTATCTTGGCAGTACTTTAAATTCACTTTTATTCCTTCAACTTTCCTCCAACACACGGAAAACGTGTTCTGTGAATCAGACCACCACCTCCTCAGTTCTGAACACTCACGTAACAGTCCCGAGCAAACAATAGACCTGCTGGGCAAGTACCTTGACATTTTTCTAGGCTATTGAACATTTAAATAAGATCTTCCTGCAATTCTTTTGGAGAGGCATCTGGGAAACTTACATTCTGGATTCATTTTTAGAAAACATGACTAAATAAGAGGCATCTGAAAGACTCTAATGTAGAGAACATTGTTTTGAAAAACCACTTTATAGTGAAAACAGTAGTGGTGTCCTTATAATTTTGGGATGGTGGCACTAATAATGATGATAGTGTTGGTAGTGATAATGCTAATTCTGCACCATTCATTCTGTTGAGATCTTTTAAATATGTCATTGCATTAATCTTTTCAGTAGCTAAAGGAGGTAGAGAGTCTAATTAATGTGGCTTGTTCTTTTTTTCCTTCCTGACAAAGGCTTTATTTTTTTTTACTTTGAGCTATTTATTTTTTAACTTTATTTTTATTGTTGACATTATTACAGATGTCCCTGTTTCACATCCTTTGTGAACCTCCACACAGTCCCTGCCCCACTTCCCTCTGGCCATCCCCACACTGTTTTCTGAGTCTACAGCTTATGTGTATGTGTTCTTTGACTAACCCCTTCACCTTTTTTCATCCAGAGTCCCCTCCTCCCTCCCTCTGACAGCTGTCAGTCTGTTCCATGTATCCATGCCTCTGTTTTTTTCTTTTTGTTTTCTATATTATTTTTCTTTTCTTTTTTTGCTTTTTTAAAATATATTTTATTGATTATGCTATTACAGTTGTCCCATTTCCCCCCTTCATTCCCCTCCACCCTGCACATCCCTTCCCACCCACATTCCCCCCTTTAGTTCCTGTCCATGTGTCATAAGTTCTTTAGCTTCTACATTTCCCACACTACTCTTGCCCTCCCCCTGTCTATTTTCTACCCACCATCTGTGCTACTTATTCTCTGTACCTTTTCACCCTCTCTCCTCCTCCCACTCCCCTGTTGCTGACCCTCCATGTGATCTCCATTTCTGTGTTTCTGCTCCTGTTGTAGCTGTTTGCTTAGTTTGCTTTTGTTTTAGGTGTGATTGTTATTACCTGTGAGTTTGCTGTCTTTTTACTGTCATAGTTTTTATCTTCTTTTTCTTAGATAAGTCCCTTTAACATTTCATATAATAAGGGCTTGGTGATGATGAACTCCTTTAACTTGACCTTATCTGAAAAGCACTTTATCTTCCCTTCCATTCTAAATGAAAGCTTTGCTGGATAGAGCAATCTTGGAGGTAGGTCCTTGACTTTCATGACTTGGAATACTTCTTTCCAGCCCCTTCTTGCCTGGAAGGTCCCTTTTGAGAAATCAGCTGACAGTCTGATGTGAACTCCTTTGTAGGTGACTGTGCCCTTATCCTTTGCTGCTTCTAGAATTCTCTCCTTCATTTTAACCTTGGCTAATGTAATTATGATGTGCCTTGGTGTGTTCCTCCTTGGGTCCACCTTCTTTGGGACTCTCTGAGTTTCCTGGACTTCCTGGAAGTCTATTTCCTTTGCCAGATTGGGGACGTTTTCCTTTATTATTAGTTCAAATAAGTTTTCCACTTGTTGCTCTTCCTCTTCCCCTTCTGGTACCCCTATAATTCGGATGTTGAGACATTTAAAGATGTCCTGGAGGTTCCCAAGGCTTTCCTCATTTTTTGAATTCTTGTTTCTTCCTTCTTTTCTGTTTGGTTGTTTGTTTCTTCCTTCTGGTCCACTCCATTGATTTGAGTCCCAGATTTTCTCCCATCTCTATTGGTTCCCTGTGCATTTTTCTTCATTTCACTTATTGTAGCCTGCATTTGTTCCTCTAATTTGTGAGCAAAATCAACCAATTCTGTGAGCATCCTGATCACCAGGGCTTTGAATTGTGCATCTGATAGGCTGGCTATCTCTTCGTCGCTTAGATAAATTGGCTCTGGGGCTTTGATTTGCTCTCCGGTTTGAGCCATTTTTGTTTCTGGGTTTTGTTTTTTGTTTTTTTTTTTTTTTGGTCTAGTTGCGGTTGTTATGTACTGAGGGGTGGAGCCTTAGGTGTTCCCCAGGGCATGGCAGCCCAGTCGCTGGGTAGTGACGTTGTATGTTGGGGTGGGGTCTGAGAGGGAACAATGGCGCTTGCTCTGCTCTCTCTCGGATTCCAGTCCCTTCCGTTGCTTCCCCTTCTCCTGGATTATCTGCACGCAAATGTGGGAACACCTGGTCAGCCAGCCACCTTGCGCAGTCTCACTGGATCTGCACAGTTCCACCCCGTGCCTGGAGTCTGCTAGCCACTGCCTGTGCACCTGGGATCTACCAGGCACTGCTGCCTGCGGCCCGGTCTGCCCCTCTACTTTTTCCTGCCGTAACTCCGCCCCTCTTACTGGTCTGGATGATTGGTTGTTGGACTTCTCTACAGTTCAGTTTTCTATGAGTTCTGTTGTTTTCTTGTTTCTAAATCTTTGTTGTCGTTAATTTTGGTTGTGAGAGGAGGCACAGTGTATCCACCTACGCCTCCATCTTGGCCGGCAGTCTCCATGCCTCTGTTTTTATTTTGTTCATCAGTTTATCTTGTTCATTATATTCCCCATATAATTGGATCATATGGTATTTGTCTTTCTCTGACTAGTTTACTTCACTTAGCATAATAATCTCCAGGTCCATCCATGCCTTCACAAAAGGTAAGAGTTTCTTCCTTTTCATCACCATGTAGTATTCCGTTATGTAAATGTGCCACAGCCTTTTTATTTACTTAGCTACTAATGGGCACTTGGACTATTTACAGATCTTGGCTATTGTAAATAATGCTTCTATGAACATAGGCGTGCATATATTCTTTCAAATTAGTGTTTCAGGACTTTTAGGCTATATTCTCAGAAGTGGGATCGCTGGGTCATATGGCAGGTCCATTCTTAATTTTTTGAGGAAGCTCCATATATTTTCCACAGTGGCTGCACTAGTCTGCATTCCCACCAACAGTGCTCCCTTTGTGCACGTTCTTATCAACACTTGTTTGTTGATTTATTGATAGTAGCCATTCTGACAGGTGTGAGGTGGTATCTTGTGGTTTTAATTTTTATCTCTCTGATGATTAGTGACATTGAACATTTTTTCATAGGTCTCTTGGTCATCTGTTGTCTTTTCTGGAGAAGTGTATATTTAGGTCCTTTGCCCATTCCTTAATTAAATTGTTTGTCTTCCTAGGGTAGAGTTGTATAAGTTCTCTATATAGTTTGGCATATTAACCCTTTATCAGATGTATCATTTGCAGGTGTGTTTTCCCGTACAGTGGCTTCTCTTTACACATTGTTGGTGGCTACTTTTGCTGTGCAGAAGCTTTTTAATTTGCTGTAGTCCCAGTTGGTTATTTTGTTGTTGTTGTTGTTGCCTTTGTCTTAGGAGATATATTAGCAAAAATAATGCTATGAGAGAAGTCTGAGATTTCATTGTGCATGTTTTCTTCTAGTATTTTTATGGTTTTGCAACTTATATTTAAGTATGATGTCCATTTTGAATTTATTCTTGTGAATGGGATAAGTTGGTGGCCTAGTTTCACTTTTTTGCATGTATCTGTCTAATTTTCACAATATCATTTACTGAAGAGACTGTTTTTACTGCATTGTATACCCTTGTCTTCTTTGTTAAATATCAATTGACCATAAAGGCATGGGTTTATTCTGGGCTCTCTGTTCCATTGGTCTATATGCTTTTTTTTATGAAAGTACCAGACTTTTGATTACAATGGCTTTTTAACATAGGTTCATATCAGTATTGTAATACTACTAACTTTGTTCTTTCTCAAGATTTCTGAGACTATTCAGGGTCTTTTTGGTTCCAAATAAATTTTTGTAATATTTGTTTTAGTTCTATGGCATAAGGCCATTGGAATTTAATAGGAATTGCATTGAATCTGTAGACTGTTTTGGGTAGTATGGACATTTTAATGATGTTAATTCTTTTAATCCTTGAATATGAAATGCTTTCATTTATTTATGTCTTCCTCAATTTCTTTCTTCAATGTCTGATCAAAGTATAGATTTTTTATACCCTTGGTTAACTTTATTCCTAGGTACCTAATTTTTGTTGTTGTTGTTGCAATAGTAAGTGGGATTTTCTTAGTTTCCCTTTGTGATAATTCATTATTAGCATATAAAATGCCATCAATTTCTGACTATTAATTTGTTATCTGCTACTTTGCCAAATCCATTTATTAGATCTTGTTCTTGCCTTGCTCTTCCAACAGCACTGAGTGAAAGCTCTCTAAGGAATCCTAAAAAATGGACCTATGTGAATATAAAGTAAAATTCAGACATCTCAGAAGTTCTACCCACCTCATACTGATGACTATCTCTTACAGTCTTTCTCTTTGATCAAATGAAAGAAAATAGCAAAGCACCAGAAAGAATACACTTGGATTCAATTGTTACAGAGAAAAGAGTGGACATTGAGACTCAAAAGGGAGATAAGAAAATTATGTTTGAGAAAACTGAAGTGATATTGAGAGGCTGGCACCATTCTTTACCAGTCATTTACATGTACTGTTCTTAGCAGAACCTGGATGCTTAATAGTGTGTATGATACAGTGGAAGAAACAGTGAAGAATCTAATAGGGCCTTACTTATAGAACCTTATAGTAATGTTCAAGAGGGAAATCTGACTAATATTTTTATTTTTTTGTTTTTTAATTTTATTTTAATTGTTGTTCTTATACAGTTTTCTGTTTTCTACTCCCATCCCATCCCACTGCCCCAGCCCTCCCCAGCTCCCTCCCATTTCCACCCCCACTAGCTTTTGTCCATGTGTTTTTCATACTTGTTGCTCTAAACCCCTCCCCTTTTCCCTGGATATTCCTATCCCTCTCCTCTCTTGTTCTCAATTTCAGTGTCTTTGGTTATATTATGCTTGTTTGTTTGTTTTTTTGATTAGGTTCCTGTTAAAGGTGAGATCATATGGTATTTGTCTTTCACCTCCTGGCTTATTTTGCTTAGCATAATGCTCTCCAGTTCCATCCATGCTGTCGCGAAGAGTAGGAGCTCCTTCTTTCTTTCTGCTGCATAGAATTCCATTGTGTAAATGTGCCATAGTTTCTTGATCCACTCATTTAATGATGGGCACCGAGGTTGCTTCCAACATTTGGCTATTGTAAATTGTGCTGCTATGAACATTGGGGTGCATAGGTTCTTTTGGATTGGTGTTTCAGGGTTTCTAGGATATAATCCTAACAGTGGAATAATTAATGCATATTATAAAAAATAATTCTGGGTTAGTATCACAGAAATCATAGTTTTTCAGAATGAAGAAGGAAGGGAAATATTTTTTAAATGACCATTCCACAGAGGGTTGGACTGTAAATAAGGAGGTAAGATACAGATATGAGAACAAGTTTATGGTTATAAAACATATTGGAACTAGAGAAAGAGAATGTGCAAGGGAGTGGAAAGGAAGATATGAGATTAAAGTACCTGTTTTCCTAGAAACTTTATGAGTCACCACTGGGTAGCAGTAACAGAAAACTTTCCTTTTTCTAAGATCTGGGAATGTGATTGCTGCTTTAATTCTGCTCAGGGGAATTAGCATGTGTTTGTAAAGCTTATTAGAGGTGCATGTGTGTGGGGAAAACAAAATGAAACACTGTGTTGACAAGAGCTGTCTGTAAACGTCTAGATTTGGAATGGCTCCATTGCTCTTGGCTCCATACTTCTGGAATATACAACTCAGGTCTGAAAATGTTACTGAAATGTTTAAAGTTATAGTTTTTAATTGAAAAACTAAAACTACATTCATTAAGTAAAATACTAAAAAATTCACTTTCATATGTAGGTAGCTTCCTTTTTCTACTATTTTCACAGCGCTTTTAGAAGATTTCTAATATTTTCATATTAAATATGTGTAGGTATTCATTTGAAATGTAGCTTGAAGCAGTAGACAACAGGAACAAAAATTACCCAGCTTTGTTGTTCAAAAATTGCTTCTGTTAAGTTTTCATTTTTTCATTTTTAAATTTTATTTCTCTCCTGTCTGTTTTAGCCATGAGTAGAAATTTAGAGTGGCAAGACGAGAACACATTTATTTTTGGAATCTACATATCTGCATAGAGTAATCTGTGTACAAGAAAACCATAAAAACTATTTGAAATTTTTCATAATTCTCCTATGTGGGAGCTATATACATCTGTACATAAAAAATTCTTTGGAAAGGTTTCTACCAAATTCATAACAGTGATACTCAATAGTGGAAATAAATTTAGAGTAGGGGAAAGGAAATAAGTGTATATACACACACCTCTCTTTGAGGCAGTATATATTATTTTTTAAGTTAAAAAAATTTTCAGAACTCAGCCCAGCACCACAGGCCTTGATTATAGAGTTTTCTTTTTACTTAACAATTTAATGTGGAAAACATTAATAAAGAAATATTTTATAGTCTCTAAATTAAAAAAAATCTACCTAAATATCTTTTTAAAGTTATAAAACAGTTTATTTGTAATCAGTATATTTTAACTAAGAGCTAGTTAATGTACATAAAACATATTCTTTAGTAGAGTTACACTTCACATCATTGCCTCTCTTCATTGAAGGATTAGTTTTGGTGAACACAGGCGAGGTTATTACTTCAAACAAATTGAGCACAAGATCATTTTAGATTACAAGAGGCATGTAATTTGGCTAAAAACTAAAACTTTTTAATATTAGTTGATGTGTAACTTTACTAATTAAATTCTGTCAAATAAATATGTTATAAATTGTAATGTTTTAATTTATTTTTGTTTTTATTTTATTTTATTTTGTTTGTTTATTTTTTATTGTTGTTAAGTGAAGTCATTTTCATTTCCCCACTACCACTCCCCCACTCCCTGCCCATCCCCACCTCCCACCCTCAATTGTAAGCTTTTTTAATAAAAACATGATAAGGATACAATGACTCTTAACCAAGGATGTCCTTGAACCCAGAGGACACGGGCAATGTAAGGAGACATGTTTGGTTGTCACAGCTCAGGGATGGTGCTACTGGCATGTAGTGGGTAGATGTCAAGGTGTCAGTAAGCATCTTAGAATGTACAGGTAACCCCCTGCAACAAATATTTAGATATCTGGCCAAAAAGAGTTATCTTCCCATGGCCTAAACTCCAATTTAATTTTACTTTAATAAACTGATTTTGATATGTTTATTGTACTTCTCTTTTTGTTTATATTTTGTTGGTTTTAGTTATTTTGAATTTCAGGCTTTTAAATGTTCATTTCAAATCAGTAGCGCCCAGGATATGAGCATGGGTGTGACAAATGGGACCTCCCCTACACTATACTTCAGGCTGTAAACTAGCACAAGTGTGGAAATGTGGATGGATAGCTTTAAAACATATATGCCTTTGACTCAGATTTCACCCATTTTAAGATTTTCACCTTTTTTGTATAATATAATAAAGGGTTGACTATCCTTTTAGTACACTAGCCCTCTCAAAGATTTCTCCTTTGACTTGTTCTAATCTGGTCTTATTACTGTCAAGAACTTAGGCAGTTTTCATCTTGGGACTTCTCTTGATGGCTTTTCTAATAAATTCACTATTTCTTGAATTCATTTTGTGTTTTATTTTGTTAAACCTTTCATTTTGATGGCATGTATCTTCAAGAAACTTCTTAAGAAATGATGGTAAATGTTCTGTTTCTTACTTGTTAAAAAAAGTCTTGATAGTAACTTACTAATTGATACCTTTTCTTATTCCTCATAACTATTCCTGTAAGAATTTAGCATCTTTTCTTTATTTTTGATATTTTGAGATACAATGATTTTTAATTAATGAATTTAAGATGTTATTCATGCTAGATATTTGGTAGTAGTTTTGGTCTGTAGTCTGTTTTAAATTTTGAAAAATTTTCTATAACCTTGATAAAATGACAACCTCCATTTTTTCTGTACATATATTATCTAGAACGTACGAGGATATTGGTCTTTCTGTATATTCCTCTTATGCTTAATCTTTTTTGTTCCTGTATTCATTCTCATTTAATTTTTATTCTATCTTCTGAATAATTTCCATAGTGTTATTTTCCAACTCTTCTATGGAAAATTTTATTTTTTGTAAATGCACTAAAATTTTAAAAGTTTATTCTTAATCTTTGTTTTATATATGACATGCATATCTTTCTTTTTGTGGATGCAATATCATCCTAATTAGAGAAATTTTGTCTTCTATGATTATCTTTTGTGCTTTTATCTCAGATTTTCTCAAATTCTTTATTATACAGTCTGAGGCAAAAGTAAGTTTACAGTTATGAGTACACAAAAACCAGTTTATTCTTGTATTAATAGTTAATAATTATTGTATTATTTTCTGTATAAACTACTGCAAACCTACTTTTTCTTCTTCTTTTGCATGTTGTCTCTTCATTCTTTTAAGAATGAGATGTTAGAAGCTGACTATGCGCTTCATATAAGTTGGTAGAGATTTTGGTTGGTGGATTTTGCTTTGACATGATTTAGTGGCATGCATGCTTTGTGGAGGGCACCTACAAGATATAACGGAGAGGTCTATTCTCTCAAGTCATTTGCTAGAAGTAAAAATATAACTGCCTTGGTCTTCATGCAAAAAAATGGGAAAGAAGTATATCTCTAATTTTCTTTGGGTGTGGTCCCTAAGAAAAGCTAAGATAGGCATGCTTCCATTGGTTTAAAGATAAATAAAACAAGGCCATTACCCAAAGTATGGTTTCAACCCTCTTTGGGATTAATTCACTGGCATAATTAACTGAAAGGCCCGAATTTCTAGAGATGACATAGGTCTCTTCAGCAACCCAAGAGCTGAAATACTTTACATCTGTTTCAACTTGTGGGTTCACTACACTTGATATCCCCCTCCTTCTACTGAATTTTCAGAAGAAGAGAATTAATCTTTAAGAAAAAGAATTTTAAACTGTTGGTGTAATACAATGAATATTTCTTAAAAGACCCAGAGAAGGCAAATGAAGTAAATAAGGAAATATTCTGGATAAAAAAAGGGAATATAATATCAATGGTCAGATTAATGGAGAAATCCATTTCCTATTTCACCTGGTGGTGAAATAGGAAAAAAGGAGACCCACATGGCACTGGGTATTTTCCTGGTCTTTGTAAACTTGTCGAACTTCTTGAATTTTCCTGAAAATTAAATGTGAACAATACACAGATGTTGGTTTTCATTGAAAATGGTTGCCATTACTGGAGTTTGCTTTAGGTACTCAGCATAGGAAAAAGCTGTGTATTTTGGGGAATAAATGACAAGTCATAGGAACAAATAGGAAAGTAAGCAAAAATATTAGGCAAAATCTTCTCAAACATACTTGAGAAAATAGTTTTTTTTTTTTTAAGTTAGTTTTGTACAGAGTAACTATGATTTTGGAGTGGTAGTTGGAATTCAGGAAGTCAACAAGGTTACATTCATACAGACCCAGAGTTTTGGTTCTTTGGGTCACAGAGAACTTCAATCCAGTACCCTGGATAGCTCCCAAGGATGCCAGTGCCCTGAAGTCTGAGGTCTTACTGACATCGCCATTGTTTTCTCCTGGATGATGGAATTTTCAGCACAAGCTCTACTTAGTCACCAAGAGGCAAATTACCATTCCCATTTCACTTATAAGCTTTTGTTTTTCTCACTAAACTTTCAGGGCCAGAAATTTAGAAATGACCTCAGGTCTGACAGAGTATCTTGCCTCTAAGGAATCTAGAGGACTTATTTGGGGAGAAAAAGAGTATATTACTCAAATAATGGGATAATTTATCTTTTGGGGTTTTCACTATTTCAGATTACTCTTTTATTTTGGAAAATGTACTCAACCTTGCTTCATATTAAAGAAATGTGAATTAAAGCTAGATTTATTTTTTGCTCATCTTTTTGGGAGATATGCAGATAGCATCTAGTGATTGAGAGGGAAAATAGACATCCTGGTAGCCAATAAACATAATAATTTACTGGATACCCTGATATCCAGTAAAAGTAATAATTTCAATTGCTAGCAAGTGATTTGAAAATCTGTATTAAAAATCCCATTTAAACCACTAATTATAATACTCTATATTAAGGAAATTATTAGAGAAGATAAAGGGAAATGTAGATATGAACATTAATTACAGAAACTTTTTATATTCCTAAATTTAAATTATTCCCAAACATATTATTGCTTAAAAAATTATTCATTCAAAAGAATGAATTAAATTGATAATGTAAGTGTAGTATGTATGTGTACATATATACACACATATAAATATATATATATATAGAGAGAGGATCTGTGTGTATATATATATAAACATATATATGGTCTAAATATGTTGAAACAATATATGGTATAAAAGTCATAAAACCCATATATCCATCCATATTATCTACATATTTGTAAATAGAAGGAATCTTAAATGATGTTTATCAAAATCTTAACAGTGATTGCTTCTGTGGTAGGATCTGCATGATATTTACTTTATTAGCATATATGGTATATTCAAATATTTTAACAAAAATCATGTATCAATTTTGGAATAAATATTTATAGTTTAATATTTATGTAAATCAGTGACTACTTAATTTATTTAAAAATAGTTGTTTGCCATCTACTGTGTTCTAGGCACTGGACTAGAAATTTACAGGAAGGGATATTGTCCTTCACATCATGGAACTGATAATTTAAGAAGGCAGCAAAAATATTGAACAAAGATCATATGATAAATTATACAATAACAAGCAATAAACTATGGTAGATGCAGGAGGATAAACCCCATTCATTATACAGTGTTTTCCAATGTATGTGATTTAAGTATTTCCACTATTTCAGGCTGCAAATGTGTGGTTAGTGAATATGAAATTGAAAATAAATGTTCATAATTGGCCCTGGCAAGCTAGTATAATCAAACTCCAACAAGCTACTGAATTACAGGCTAAATAAGAAGACATGTGCAAAGAGTATAGGAGTGGGGGGGAGGTCAGGAAAACATTTAAAGCAGATGACAGTTAAGTTGAACCTTAAAGGATGACTTCAGGGAGAAAGAATGGCAGTGGAAAGGTGAGACGGGTGGGGGGCATAGAGAAACTGAACTGAAGTGTGGCAGCAGAGAATAGTCCAAGTGAGGATTAATAGTGGCATGTGCTGAAGTGGTGGCAGTTGGTTTTGAGTGAATTGCAGGCATAATCAAATTAAAAGATAAGGACAAATAAATGTTTGGCCTCTAAGTTTCAAAATACATTTGATCTTTAAGTTTCTTTTACCTTCACAATGTTACGAATACTAAAATTATGGCTCAAACTCAGGTAATCTAATGCATGCATTTTGTTTGTGTTCTACCTTAGATACACACAAACTATTCCATATTTGAGTATTTAGTTGAAATGTTACATGAACACAAATGGAAAAAATGAATGATAATTAATATCCAATGTGCTCTTTTCCAGATCCACTCAAAGGAACAATAGTTATAATAGCAAAAAAAAAAAAAAAAAAAAAAAATTAAGGCTTAAAAATTTTTTAAATTTATTTACAGCATCTGTGAAAGAGATCAGCAATGCTTTGTGAGCAGCAGCAAAAGTATTAGAGAAAAAATGAAAATATTGACTCAAAACAACTTGCTGGGCATACCTCTCTCTCTGTTCCCCCCTCCCCTCCTGCTCCCCCTCTCTCTGGTCTTCCCTCCCTTTCTTCCTACTCTCCTCCCTTTGCCCTCAGGCACACATCAACAATCTGCTTCTTTAAGAATACAAATACTGATATCTTAACTCCTTAGTTTTTAATGGATTTAGAATGTAGTTTCCTTGATGATTTAAATAAAGCTTTCTTTATCTAGCTTGGTGGCAGAAGACAAAATTCTTGCAGAATTGAAATCAGTTTCTCTTATTCTACATTCATGTAATCTCTATTTAGTGTTCTAATCTCTATTTTCCCCAGAATTAGCCTCAGGGCAGTTTGGGAAGCAAGATCTTCCTTGAAGTGTGATGCTTTCTTTGTCTGATGTTTTCAAACACATCTATTTCAACAACACTATTTAGACAGTGACAAGGGATTCCAGAGACATAATACCTGTGCACACTGAGTGCTTGAAGTGTCATTTCTAGAGTGATGAGTTCACTTCTATGAAAAAGGAGACCTATTGGTTGTTATTGTTCTCAGCTCTTGAGATCTTTAGTGATACCATCTTCTTTCATTGTTAGTAGCTTGATCCAAAATGCCAATTCTCAATATTGGCAGAATTTTCTGAATTTAAATTAATACTATAATATGCCCACTGTGGCAATATTTTGGTGCTCTATTTACAGATTTTCTCCCTGTCTTCCCTAATTATGGACTTAACTTCTGTTCTTTGTTGGAGCTACATCCACTTTATATATGAGGGAGCAAATAGGGCTGGTTGTTTCAGAAGAGCAGTCTATCTGATGCTCTGGTTGGTAACCAGCCTAAATTCACCTTATTTTGCTGTATGGTGGACTGACAATGATTGTAACATTCACCCAAAAAAGCATGGGCCATCTGAAGTCCTGTGGCATTGTTTTTTAATGAATAGGGTTAAAATTACCTCTGGGCAGCAGGGCCTGCCAGTCACTGTGGAGCTTGTTTTCTGCCCAAGGGTACTGGGTGAAGAAGACAATGGGGACACAATTCAGCCTGTACTCCTTTAGCCAAGGCTCTGGGGCAGGTCTTCATTTGCCTGGAGATAGGCCCTCAGTGAGCCAGTCGGTGGTCTTGGCCATCCTCCAGCTTGTTGGCAAAGGAACTCAAATTAAGATCGATGAAGATACTGAGCTGTTGGTACAGTTTCCTGTGGGAGACTTTTCCAGTGAAGGGAACATGGGTATCCCAGGAGTAACAACTCCAGGCTTTAGTGAAGTGAAGATGAATGGGCTGAGACATATGTAGCTCCCAGTAGCAATGGCTTTCTGCAAACATAGTGAAGTCTTAATGGCTTAGACAAGGGATCTGGAATATTTCATGAGGGGCCCATGTGGGGACTCATTCTTGCCTTTAATTATTATTCTGCATTAGTCTTAAAAATTCTTGAGACTGAGCTAGAAAAAAGTTGGAGGTGAGATTCCTTGGCTGTGGCAGTTGCTGCGCATCCATATAGGTGACCTTTTTCTTTTCTCTATTTCCTCATCCTTTAAAAAAAAATTTTATTTTAATTGTTGTTCAAGTACAGTTTTCTGTCTTTTACTCCCATCCCAGCCCACCCACCCATCCCTCCCCACCTCCCTCCCATTTCCACCCTCCCCTAGTTTTTGTCCGTGTGTCCTTTATATTTGTTCCTGTAAATCCTACACCTTTTCCCCTGAAATGCCCTTGAAATTCCCTCCCCTCTCCCCTCTGGTCACTGTCAGCCTGCTCTCTATTTCAGTGTCTTTGGTCTATTTCCTCATCCTTTAACAGAGAGGAGGGGCACGTCTCCTAGAGTACCTAAGGCCCACAGAAATTGGCAAATGGTACTGCCCACTATTTTGTAAAAATATTCTTTCTGCCAACATGAATCTTAGTTAAAATAGCAACTACTTAAATTTTCCAAACTTGAGTTTAATAGGGAGCTTACTTGATTAATTTCAAGTGAAGAACAGGACAATGATACAGATCATTTATAATATTATTTTATCTAAATCAGATGCTTAATTATTAACCCCATCAAAGTATTGAGGGAGCCCTTTCATAGTGTGGTGAATTTGAGAAAATTCAGATGATTTTATTTAATGATTTTAATTCCTGTATTATAATGCACATTACTTCTTTCTTTCCCTCAACTAGTTTTTAGCTGTTGAGCTATGATGGCAACAAAATATAGAATTCACATAAAAAGTTGCAGCATGAAATGAGAAAATCATAGGAAGACCCAAAATCAGAGTACCCAGAGACACTAACTAGAGTAAAATTGGAAACAGGCCTTGGTTTTATCCTTTATTTTGTGCCAAGCTTAAATAGAGTAAATTATGTTATAAACATAAATCATACATAAATGATTAGTAGTCAGATTGTTAAAACCAGGTTTGTATAATTCAAAACTATACTATAAAGAAGAGAAATTTTCATGTTATATGCAACAACACGATGATTGCTGGGCCTTCGTTTTGTAGAGGTAATAAGGTCATAAGATAGGTATCTTACCTCTAGTTTTCTAGCCATCATATGATACATTTTTGTGTAAGGGGTGGGAGAGAGTGTTTTAAAAGAAGGCATGAAAATTTCAACGTAAGTAGCTTTAACTTGAGCTTTCTAGAAGTTGCTGAAAAACATCAACTTGAATTAAAAAATGTAAACCCCTGAAATTTAAGTTTGTTCCTTGTTATTGCTTGAGGGTGCATTTATTATATCTGGCTAGGCTTAAAATAACTGAGAGGAAAGGAAAGAGGAGTGTACTTTTGATCTCAATATAACAGGGAAAAATGAAAAAAATAAAATCTGTTTCTAATGGTCCATAATAGGCAAATTAACATTATTCTTTTTTGGATATAATCTTACTAAGCTTATTTGTCTGATTTTTTCTAGTTTATTTTTAGCTGTTATTTTTTACTTTATATCTTATATGATTCCTCTGTTTTGACTATAAATTATCACAGAGCATATTCTTCAGACTATGAAGATATATGTATAGCCACCTAATATGCTCATATTGCATGAGAACAACTGATTTAATCATACCACAATGTTGCATTTACTATCTGACCTTTGGCTAAAAATATATTCTTATGGGTATATGCTATGGATGATAATTACTATTTATTATAGCATAAGAATTTGTGTTTTAAGATGTGTAGATATTAAGAGGAATTTGTCAGTTCTGCAGCATGGAAAATTCTCCTTCCATATGTTAAGGATGAGATTTGATTTTGAGCTTTGGGACATTATATCCAGCCAACCACCACAAGCATTTTATCACCACAGGCTTGATTAAATAATACTTTAAGTCACTAAACATTAAATGTGTTATGAAAGATGTAGAAATAAGACACTTTCTCAACAGTAAAGGAGCTCATAATCTTGTGAGGGTGATGGTGCTACAGGGAAAACTGATGATGGTGATGATGATGATGATGATGATGATGATGATGGGGAAGGAGGAGGAGGAGAGGACAGAAGAGGATATTATAGACACTAACTGTATCACAATCACTGAACTAACTAGTTTACATGCATTATTTGTTTTCCTTTTAATTCCCATATAAGAAAGGCTTTGCATTTTCTTCTTACAGATGAGAAAACCAAGGTTTCAAAGATTAAGTTGCTTAGGGTTACAAAACCTGCAGTCTTTGACTTTGTAGCTTAGATTTAAATTCATGCTATATAATACTCCTTTCTTCCTCAGTATGACATAGTGATTAAGAGAACAGAGACCATGGGGTTCAAAACCTAGGTGTGTCTAATTACCAACATATATGGGATGTCTACTTTCTATTTTTAAGTTCTATATCCAGCTAGCCTAATATGTGCTTTTTGATTGATTGCAAGATCTTTCCATACTCTTTAAGTAACAATAATTTTTATATTTCATTAACTGTCCATAGAGCATTGGAGAAAATTGAGTTAAACTAAGAAAAGAGAAAAATCATTGAGGCATATTTTTGGCAGGTGTCCTATTCTTGCTTAAGCTTAATAAGGTAGAAGTTTTTACTTGTGCATTGGCCCTTAACTGGAAGACTTTATTCAGTCACTGTGCTCTCTAAATTTTTATAAGGGCTGTAGTTTTGGACCCACCATGCTAAAATTTATTAAGCAAAAAACATGACTCTTGGTGTTGAAAGCTATACTGGGAGAGCCAAGCAGATCCGTGTATGTCCTAGTTATGCCAGTAAATCTAGCCAGAATTTTTTTTAATAGTTGCATGAGTAACGGGTATTTTAAGAAGACACCCACACAGAGGAGAGAGGTGCAGTGAAAAATCAGATTTCCAAGGGCTAAGTAGGAGAGTTCGCTTTTTCTGTTAAACTCCACCTGCAGTCTAAGCAAGGGGGTTGGTGCAGAGTCTGCAATAGCAGTGCGTGCTTCCTTTATGTATTGTGTGGGATCTGATAAATTTTTCAGGATCTAGTCCAGCTGTGCTCTCATCACATTGATTTAATGGCCCTTAAGAGAAACCATAAAAGTGCTTTCTGGTTAGTGGGGCGCAGCTGTTTTTCATAGTATTGCATAAGACAGTGAGCTGAGTTAGCTATAGATTAATGATATTAAAAATTCAAATTTTTCCATATCAGTTTCTTTTCATACCAAAAAGACGTAGGGCAAATATGTGATTTAAGTCAGGTTATTGGAGTCAAAGGGAAATGACACAAAGAAATTATCTGATTTGAGCCAGATAAGCTAATTGAGGTCCCTGAATAAACACAAGTCATATTAATATATGTAGTATGTGTATGAGTGTGTGCATGTGTGTTCCCAAAGGGTGATAAGAAAGCTAATGGTTAGTATGAGGGTTCTGTTTTCATTACCAGGCAACAGTGCAAGAAGCCAACAAAATTATTTGAGGATTATCAGGCTCTCTGATGAGGTTAAGAACACTGAAAGTCAGTCTGAAATAAATAGCTATGTAGATTTACAGTGTCATTCATGTCATTTGAGCCCTTTGTTTTTTTTGCAAGCAGAAGGGCTATTGCATGACCAGGCAATCTGTTAAGTATTAAGCTGGGTATGAAACAGACTGTATTGAAAACATTTCTGCTCAGAAGTAAACATGAAGTGCTTAGAGCTTTTGTACTTCAGGTACTTTCAAGGCAGCAGAATACTCAGAAGTAAAGTAAGACATTTTCTCACTCCAGTTTAAACAATGAGAGCTATAGGGATTTCAAGAGTCAAGAAAGAAAACAATTCATTCTAAAGTTATGATTTTTAATATTTGGCCAAATTATAGTTTCTAAACTCAGGGAGTGTGACATGGACTCACTGAGATTAGAGGTTCATAGAAACAAATAGCTGGAGGATTACAATTATTATTTGACTAATTTTGGTAGATCTACTCTAATTGCAATAGCCTCTTTTTAAATAAGACCACATGGAGACTTCTAGTCAAGATGGCAGCATAGATAAACACATTTCTCACATCCTCCCACAACCACATCAGAATTACAACTAAGCTACAGAAGAGTTGTCATTCAGAACCACCTGAAATTTGGCTGAATAGAAGTCCTTTTATATTCAGAAGAAGGATTTTAAAAAGAAGCCACATTGAGACTGGTGGAAGGGGTGGAGATTCAGAATGGGTTAGTCCTACAGCCACGTTTGGTGGATAAAATTTGGGAGGGAGATGTCATCTGCTAAGGAGTAAGGAATCCCAGATCCACAGTAGGCCCCCAAGCCCAATGCTCCAGTGCTTAGAAGAGAAGTCCCCATAATTTCCGGCTATAAAAACCAGGCTGTGTTTGATGGAGAGCTTCTGGAGTCCCAGGCAGTTCCTCTAAAATTGCCTACGCATGTACTTATTTGGACTTACTCCTGAATTCCAGCACTGGGGCAGTAGCTTGAAATATACCAGGGACATATGGGGAGGAACTGAATTGTCTGGCATCAGGGTGAGAGCTGGGAGGTGGCTTTCTCCCAGACAATAATGCTGGCAGAGGCAATTGTTCCTTTGATGAGCCCTCCCTCCACGGAGGTGGCAGGTAGATACCATATCTGAGTCTTAATCAACCTTGCTATTGCTATTTGCTCCAACTTAGGGATTCCCTGAGACTCTGCTCCACCCAAAAGCAGACCCACCCATGCTGTTTCCAGTGGCTTTTCCATGCAAATAATCCAGTGGCTTTTCCACACAAATAATGGTGTTTCCACACCATTCTAAGATTTTAGGAAAGTCTCTTAGACAAGTACCATCTGGCCTCATCATTTTGCTAAGTGGCCACAGGCCTGGCACTAGCAGTAGCCTGCTGTGGTTCACAGCTTGGTCTCCTCTTGGCACCTCCAAGCCCAGCACAAGTAGCAGCAGTGTGCCAATAACTTTGTAGCTCAGGTTGGGTGGCCTTGGGAAGAACATAGGCAGCAAATGACCTTAGCCTGCACTTCCTGGAAGAGACCTGAGAGCCTCAACAACATAAAAAAGATTCAGTCAAATATGAAGGATACACTAATAGAAATAAAGAACAATTTACAGGGAATCAACAGTAGAGTGAATAAAGCCAAGGATCAAATCAATGATTTGGAACATAAGGGAGCAAAAAACAATGAATCAAAACAACAAGAAGAAAAAAGAATAAAAAAAAGAAAAACAAGGATAGTATAAGGAGTTTTGGGGAAGACTTCAAACATGTCAACATTCACATCACAGGGGTGCCAGAAGGAGAAGAAAAAGAGTAAGAAAGTGGGAAACTATTTGAAAAAATAATAAAAGAAAACTCTAATTTGGTGAAGGAAATAAACATGCAAGTCCAGGAAGCACAGAGAGTCCCAAATAAGATAGATCCAAGAGGCCCACTCCAAGACACATCATAATTAAAATGCCAAAGGTTAAATATAAAGAGAGAATCTTAAAAGCATCAAGAAAAAAGTAGTTAGTTACCCACAAGGGAGTCCCTAAAAGACTGTCAGCTGATTTGTCAAAAGGAACTTTGCAGGCCAGAAGAGACTGGTGAGAAATATTCAAAGTGGTGAAAAGTAAGGACCTACAACAAGATTACTCTATCCAGCAAAGCTATCATTTAGAATCAGACATAAAAAGAGCTTTCTGGACAAGAAAAAGCTAAAGGAATTCATCATCACCAAAACAGCATTACATGAAATGTTAAAGGGCCTTCTATAGAAAAAAAGAAAAAAATATGAACAATAAAATAACAATAAATACATATCTATCAACAAATGAATCTAAAAGAAACAAAATAAATGAAGAATCAGAACAGAAACAGACTCATAGATACAGAAAACATTTTGGTGGTTACCAGGTGAGGTAATCCATTGGGAGGATGGGAGAAAAAGCTGAAGAAATTAATAAGTACAAATTAGTTGTTACAGAATAGTCACAGGGATGTGAAGCATATGGAATATAGTCCATAATATTCTAATAACTATGCATAGTGTTAGATAGGTACTAGATTTATCAGGCTGATCATTTAGTAAGTTATATAATGTCTGATCACTGGGGTGTACACCTGAAACTAATATAATATTGTATGTCAACTGCAATTGAAAATTTATAAATAAATAAATAAATCCACATGAAACTGATTCATTGTTTACAATTGTAATATCACAGACCATGAAAGACCTTGCATAGCAAACTATCAGTGAAAACAATATTTTTTAAGCAGAGAACAATATTTTCAGAATCAGCTCACTCAAGCAATTTAGAAACATTTATTAATATATAGAACTTGATATATACTCTAACCTACTCATGATAGTATCAAAGTATCATTACCAGTGATAACACTTTGATACTTTATTTCAAACTTTAATTGATTTTCAAGCATCTAAAAGTTAAGTATTTCTAATTTAAGGATTCTTTTTTCCACAACTGTAAACACTAAAGATGGTTTTATGTTTTTTAAAGATTGTTCAGGGCTTATGTTAGTTGTTTTAAAATAATACCTGCTGAATATCTATGGGATATCCAACAATAAAAAAATATATGTGGAACTATTCTCCAGGTGGAGAGAAAGTGGTATATTTGTATAAAAGTAGGTTATGATTTGAGGTCATATATATTTATTATGGTTTTATTCTGCAATTAAACAAAAACTTTAGATTCCTTCACAGATATATACAGACAGAATTGGAGCAAGAGAGACGTTAGGGGTGTTTTAAGGTCAGTATTTCAGTAGCTGCTGTTTTTGATTAAATATCATGTACACCAGTTTCTCTCTACTGAATCGCATTAGCTTGAAAAATCAAAGGCTTGGTGGCCTAAGTAGACAACAATAACCAATATCTTAACTTTGCCAGATACCTCTGTGGGAAATGCTAAGCTGCGTCAGTATCTGCCATTGCTGCAATTCTGGCCAATGCTCTAAAGGCAGAGTAGCTTTGCTTGGTCATGATGTGGAGTGGTGAGAATGTGACATCGCTCTGTTCTATCTATTGCCAACAGAGTTGAGTTTTCCTTTTGCTACCAGGAGGATTGCAGCTTGGGCTCTCTTAGTCCTCTGTGGTTTGCATTCGGTCCTGAATTCAGAGTCCAGGATAAGAGTGGTTGGCAACCACCAGCATTGCAAGTCAGACAAATGCCAGCTTGATGTAATGCAGGCTTCTATTTCACTTCAGAATGAAAATTTAATGTTCCTTGAGAGTCTGTTACAGAGAAATTCATTATGGTTATCTTATGAATGATGGGTTCTGAAAAATAATGTTTGTGCTACATATCTTTGTGGTGATTTCAGAAAATGCATTAGAAGAGGCAAACAGCCAGCAGCACGAATCATGGTTAAGGCTAAGTTAAAAGCAGAACTGACTCAGTACAAACAGAGTTGGGTTTTTTTCCCCCTTAGATCAAAAGTAACTGTGAGTGTAGAGCATGTCCTTTTAGGAAGGGTGGCTGGCTAGTCAGGTACTAGTCTGTAAGGGTTTTTCCCTTCTCTCCTTTGCTTACTCTGGGCAATTGAATCATTTTGAAATTTTTCTAATTAGTATTCCTTTACGTGTTTATTTAAAAACTGTGGAAAACAAAGAAATTCAAATGAAGGAAGAAAAATATTAATCTAAACACACAGATGCAGCTATTGTTAATATGTGGACGTATCTCCTTCCAATAAACTCCTTTTGTACATATAGGCTTTAAAAACATAGTATGATCATGATAATATCAATTTAAAACCATATGTAATCATTATTAGTATCAGATTAATTTTTCATTTAGCACTGAGTTGCATGCATATTTTCCTAAGTAAAATATATATTTTCAGATTGTTTCTCACATTAATTCACAGATATTAATAGACAAGAATCTTTATTTTTTTCTCAGTTAGCAGAGTCTTCTGCACGATCCACTCCCCAGGTATTTCTGGGGTCCTAGAGGAACACTTCCATGTTTTCAAATACATCCTGGTTGTTTATTGCCACCTTAGTGCTTATCTACTCTAGACCACTGCTCATCTGTTGCTCTCTCCCCCCACTTTACAATCCGTGTTGAAGCCTGTATTAGTTCTGTCCTGACTGCCACATCTCAAGAATGAACACATGCTGAATTTCCCAAATGAGAACTAATACCAGACAGTTCATGGGTACTAAAACTTTGTTAGAATTTGCAAGTTACCAGAAGATGCAATGTAAGAAAAGGAAAGAAAAATCAGAAATATTTAAAAGGACATATAATACTTTATTGTGGAAAACAATCCACAATTTCTTTTTTTAATTTAATTTTATTTTAATTGTTTTCTGTCCTCAACTCCCATCCCAGCCCACTGCCCCAGCCCTCCCCACCTCCCTCTCATTCACAATTTCTTAATTAGGTGTCTGTTGTTGAACATTTAGTGTTTTAAAAAAATGTTTTAAAATAATTTCTATATATATCTTAGTGCAAAGTTTTTATAATTCTCTTTTACATACCACCTTTCTGCAGAAAATATTCTTAGCTCTGGAGATCTCTCAGAACTTTTTGTGGGAAGGAAGTTCTAGAGGAAGAATTTCTTGATTTGTTTAATGTAATGGTTAGCAATATTTTGTGTTTCATATTTCTACTTGAGTCAATTTGATAAATTATATTTTTCTAAGAACTTGACCCTTTTATTCAAGTCTTCAAATTTACTACCATAATCTATTCCTAGTATTCTATTACCTATTTCTTAGCTGTAGTTATTATTTCTTATTTTTTTACATCTGAAATTGCATGTGTGTATGACTTCTTTTTATTCACCTTAATTGGTTTCCCCAGAGTTTTATTGATTTACTAAGAAAAACTTTATACTTTTATTTTTATATTTTATTAATTTCTCCTCTTTATTATTTCCTTCTACCTACTACTTTTAATTTATTATTTTATTTTTTATTTTTAAACTTCTTTATTTGAATGGTTATTTTTCAGCCCTCTTATTTTTTTTAAAAAAAGATTTTATTCATTTATTTTTAGAGAGAGGGGAAGGGAGGGAGAAAGAGAGGGAGGAGAAGTATCAATGTGTGGTTGCCTCTTGAACACTCCTGACTGGGAATTTGGCCTACAACCCAGGCATGTGCTCTGACTGGGAATCAAATAGGCAGCCCTTTGGTTCACAGGCCAACACTCAATCCACTGAGCCGCACCAAGTAGGGAATCAGCCCTCATCCTTTTCTAATAAAAACAAGGTTCTGCTTTTGTCCTAAGCGCTGATTTCATTGCACACAATTATTTTCATGTGTAGTGTTTTTAATAATTGTTAAATAAAAATTATTTAATAACAACTCCAAATCTTTTCTAATTTTAAGAAAATTTATAATTTCTTCTGTTTTAATTAGAAGTGGTGTACTCAATTTCCAAACTTAGGATTTCTTAGTCATCTTTTTGTTATTTTTTCCCCAACTTACTTGCACACAGTGTATATTGCATACAGTGTTTGCTTTACATTTTAGGTGCTCTGATGTTGAGTGCATTTGTATTTGTAATTGTTAAAGCTTTATAATGAAGTGATCATTTTATCATGATATAGTGTCCTTTTTTGTCTTTAGTCACTGTTTTCAACTTAAAGTCTGTTTTGTCTGCTATAGCATAACCAGCTCTGGACTCTTAGTTACAGTAGCATAGAATAGCCTCTTGCATCACTTCACTTTTAGCCTATATGTGTCCTTAAGTGCTACAGTGAGTCTCCTGCAGACAATATATGTTGGTTCTTGTTCATCCATTCAGCCTCTCTGTGTGTTTTGATTCTGGAGTTTAATCCATTTCTGTACAAAGTAATTATTGGTAGAGGAGCACTTAGTTTTTCCACCAATGTTAAAATTTTTTGGTCTGTCTTGTAGCTGTTTCATTTCCCTTTTCTTCTTTTATTGTCTTTTTTGTGATTCATTGATTTTGTTTTGTAGCGATATGCTTTAATTCCTTTCCCTTTTTCTTTTGTGTATCTTCTAGAGATTTTTTTTGTGTGTGTGGTCACAGGAGGCTCACATAAGACATGTTATATTTGTAACCCTCTTTTTAAAGCTGATAATCTCTTAATTTCAATTGAGTACAAAAATGTCACACTTTCATGTATACCATACAACTTATGTTGTTAATGTACCAATTTATATATTTTATATTGTATATTCATTCACAAATATTTATAATTATAATTTTGTTTTTAATTTCTATATTAAAATCAAATTTATTAACATAGTACCATTACAGGAATACAGTATTCTTTTTTGCTTATATATTCACTTGGATAACTACTTTTAGCATTTTTTGTAAAGCAGGCTTAGTGGTGATGAACTCCCTCAGCTTTTATCTGTCTGGAAAAGTGTTTCTCTCCTCAATTTTTGAAGGGCAGTTTTTTTGTCCAAGAATACAATGTTTCTGGTTGGCAATTTTTCTTGTCTTTCAGCACTTTAAGTGTATCATTCCATTTCCTTCTGTAAAGTTTCTAATTTTTCTGGTTTTTGAGTTGAGTTATAATTTTCATTAAATGTATTGGAGTGACTTGGTTAATAAAATTATACAGTTTCTTGAAGTATGATTCTATAATACAGCATCTGTATATTGTATTGTATGTTCACCACTCCAGGCTGAGTCTCTGTCCATCACCCTTATCGCCCCTTTACCCTCTTCTGCCTCCCTTCACTCCCCTTTCCCTCTGGTACTCTGGTAGTCACCACACTATTGTCTGTTTATGAGGGGGTTTTGCTTAATCTCTTCACCTTTTTCACCCAGTCCCTACTCCCTCTCTGCAGACCATTGTCAGTATGTTCTCTGTATGTATGAGTATGTTTCTATTTTGCTTGTTAGTTTATTTTGTTCATTAGATTCCACATATGAGTAAGATCATATGGTGTGTGTCTTTCTCTGGCTTATTTCACTTAGCATAATACTTTCCAGGTCCATCCATGCTGTCACAAATGGTAAGATTTCCTTCTTTTTTTTTTTTTTTTTTTTAATGGCCAAATAGTATTCTATTGTGTAAGTATACCAATGTTGTTTGTTTTTTTTTCTACTCATCTAGGAAAGGGCACTTGGGCTGCTTCCAAATCTCAGAATAATTGTAAATAATATTGCAGTGAAATAGGGGTGTGTATATTCTTTCTAATTAGTGTTTAAGCTCTCTTCAGATTGGAATTACTGGGTCATAGGGCAGCTCCATGTTTAGTTTTTTGAGGTAACTCCATACTGCTTTCCACAGTGGCTGCACCAGTCTACATTCCCACCAAGTGTGCACAAGGATTCCCTTTTCTCCACAGCCTCCCAAAACTTCTTTGTTAATACATTGATGATAGCCATTCAGACAGGCATGAGGTGATATCTCATTGCAGTTTTAATATTTTTAATTTAATCTTTATTGTATGTTTTTCCACATTTAGTCCCCATATACTACCCTCACCCCAGGAATCACCACACTGTTGTTCAAGTCCATGAGTCTTTTTTTCCTTTTTTGCTCAATCCCTTCACCCTCTAATCTCTGCCTCCTACTAGCTATTATCCTTCTCTCCTTCAATGCATGTTCCCATTTTCCTTGTTAGTTCAGTTTGTTCATTAGAGTTCACATGTAAGTGATATCATATGATACTTGTCTTTCTCTGACTGGCTTATTTCACTTAGCATAATTTTCTCAAGGTCCATCAATACTGTAGCAAAGGGTAAAAATTTCTTCTTTTTATGGCTGAGTAGTATTCCATTGTGCCAATGTCCCATAGTTATTTGATTCATTCATCTACTAATGGATGCTTGGGCTACTTCCACATCTTGGCAATTGTAAGTAATGCTGCAATGAACATAGGGGTGTTTATTTTATTTCTAAGTAGTGTTTTGGGTTCCTTTGGCTATATTCCCAGAAGTGCGATAGCTGAGTCAAAAGACAGGTCCATTTTTAATTTTTTGAGGTATTGCATTACTGCTTTCCAGAGTGCCTGCACCAATCTTCCTTTTCACCAACATTGCAAAAGGGGTCCCCTTTCTTCACATCCTCACTAACACTTGTTTGTTGATTTATTTATTTTTTATTATATTTTATTGATTATGCCATTACAGTTGTCCCATTTCTCCCCCATCATTCCCCTCCATCCTGCACACCCCCTCCCACCCATATTCCCCCCCTTTAGTTCATGTCCATGTGTCATAAGTCTTTAGCTTCTACATTTCCCACACTATTCTTGCCCTCCCCCTGTCTATTTTCTACCCACTGTCTATGCTACTTGTTCTCTGTACCTTTTCCCCCTCTCTCCTCCTCCCACTCCCCTGTTGCTAACCTTCC